>CAUYRT010062394.1:0-38113 GCA_963574885.1 Lepilemur ruficaudatus | reverse complement strand
AAGCTAGAGTGAGTGCCATGGCGTCAGCCTAGCTCACAGCAACCTCAAACTCCTGGGCTCAAGCAATCCTTCTGCCTCAGCCTCCCAAGTAGCTGGGACTACAGGCATGTGCCACTATGCCCGGCTAATTTTTTTTTATATGTATACTTTTAGTTGGCCAATTAATTTATTTCTATTTATAGTAGAGACAAGGTCTCGCTCTTGCTCAGGGTGGCTTCGAACTCCTGACCTTGAGCGATCCGCCCGCCTCGGCCTCCCAGAGAGCTAGGATTACAGGCGTGAGCCACAGCGCCCGGCCTGAAAAGTTTGTTTTTTGAAAAGATAAAATTGACACACCTTTCGCCAGACTAAGAAAAAGCAGAGAAGACCCAAACAAACAAAGTCGGAGATGAAAAAGGGACATTACAACTGACCCTGCAGAAGTCCAAAGGGTCACTGCAGACTGCTATGAGTAACTGCATGCCAACAAACTGCAAAACCTAGAAAAATCGGACATATTCCTAGACTCATACAACCCACCAAGACCGAACCAGGAAGAAATCCAAAGCCTGAATAAACCAATAGCAAGTAACGAGACAGAAGCAATAATGAAAAGTCTCCCATCAAAGAAAAGCCCAGGAAAGGAAGAAGTCAAATTGTCCTTCTTTGCAGATGGTATGATCTTGTATCTAGAGAAACCTAAAGACTCCACAAAAAAACTATTAGAACTGATAAACATAAACAAATTCGGCAAAGCTGGGGAGGAGGGGATAAAGTGGGGATGGTTAATGGGTGCAAAAATATAGTTAATTAGACAGAATGAACAATATCTGGTAGCACAACAAAGTGACTATAATCCGTGATAAGTTAGAGCACACTTTACAATAACTAAAGAAGCATCGGAATGCTCCTAACACACAGAAATGTCAAATGCCTGAAGCAACAGACACCCCAATCACCCTGATTTGATCAATCTACACTGTATGCGTGCACCAAAGGACGCCATGCACCCTGTAAAGACATGCAGGTATTATGTGCCCACACAATAAAAATAAATTAAAAAATTAAAAAACCATCAATGAGGCCCAGACCAGCGGGTGTAAACTGGAGAAGCAGTATATTCACAGCCTTGCAGTCTTGCGAAAAAAGAAGAAAACCTGGCAGCCCCCTGACAGCCCCCGGACTCCACACACCTCCTCCCCCGAAGCCCAGGGGGCACGCGGCCCCCACACGCAGTCTTGAGGACATTGCTGCAGTCACCGCTCTGCCCCTCTCAAATGTGTCCTGAAACCTCCAGACAGATGGTGGGACCGTTCCCAGCGTAGGAGACAGCGGGTGGGTGGGGAGGCCAAGGCACTGGGGTACAAACAAGGGGGCCGCTGCCCAGTCTCTGCCCCGCAAAGACGTCTGAAGCAGCGTGTGGGCCGGGGCGTCTTCTGTAAAGGACGCTACCAGGACAACTGGCAAAGCCTGAGCGTGGTCTACAGGACACCAGCCTTGCGCCAGTGCGGGTGACCTGGTGCCCAGCTCCGTGCTGCGCCGTGGTCATGTAACACACACAGTGAAGCCTGAGGAGTCTCGGGGCACAGACCAAGGCGGAGACAGGGCACACGCGGCAAATGGGGACGTGGGGAGCTGGGGAAGGACATACAGGAATTTCTTATACTATTTTGTAGTCTGAAACTGCTAAAATAAAAAGTTAAACAAAGATAACTGACTCACTTTCTTCACTTCCGTCATTGTTTTCTTCTAACCCAAGAGGAGGTGAAAGTAACGTTTCTTGAGAATCAAAAGACGTTATGATAAAATCCTCGACATCTTTCTCCTGTGCAGATAGGGGAAACTTCTAAGTGGTCATGAAGTAATAAGCAATCACATCACAGAGCTGAACTTGTCAGAGGGAAACTTTCTAAGGCTTGAATTTATCATCTTCCCACATAGAACCCCAAGGTAGAACCCCAAGGACTCAAAACTTGTGACTACACCGAGGCCATGTGCTTCCGATAATTTAATCAGACCCACCCACATCTGTTTAGGGATAAGGTAGCCATTAGCAAGTATTTCAGATTTTAAAACTTTTTTGCATGAAACGATAGTATATGGGTATCTCTGATATGTATCTGCTAAAATTATTTTTTATCTTACTCAAGACATGCCAAATCCCAAAATGACTGTCAGAAAAAACAGAATCTAACTCAAAATAATAAATTGAAATATTCTTAAAATTAATTAACATTATGTGTGAAACCTAATATGAACCACTACTGAAAATAAATCTAAAAAACAACCAAAGAACCCTCATGCAAGTCACACAGGACGATCGTGCACGGCTGTGCCTCTTGGAATCAGCGCAGTTAAGAAAGCGCGCAGGGCAAACCTCGGAGGAGGCCAGCGCATCTCAATGTCTGAAACCCAAAAGGCCCCGGTGTTCACGTGACAGCAGTCTGTGGGCAGCCGGCTCCCACACAGCACTGTGAGGCGCCCGCGTGTCAGCCGCTGAGCCAACAATGGCAGCTGTCGTGAGGCCAGGCAGCCACGTGCACACCCCCAGGGGAACCCTGGCCAGGGGCGGGGAGCACCTACCACAGGCGTCCTCTCCACAGGGTGGTGGTCGGCCGGCGGAGACTCTGCCCACGGTGGGGCCTGTCCTGCTGCAGACACGCCCGGGTGACAAAGCAGCCCCGGCTCATCGGCCAGCAGCAGCGAGGCCCGGGTCCCGTCCTGCAGGGAGGCATCGGCACTGCGCAGGCTCAGCACATCCGAGCGGGGCGTGAGGGGGAGGCTGGGCTGGGGCTCGAGAGCCGAGTCCTTCCTGAGCACCTCGGGGGAGCTCCAGGAGGACAGGTCCAGCACCCTGACCGGGCTCTTCAGGGGCTCGCCCAGGTCACTGCGGCTCGGAGCACAGGCGCCGCCACCTGCACGGGTTGGTGAAGAAAGGGACCCATCCTGCAATTCTAATGTTTCTTGAAAGGGAAAATTTGGCATTTCATTTCTTATCAAATGATCCTCATCTTTAACAGCACCAGTTAGATCCCTCGCGGTTCTGTCGACATTAAAGGTATCAACAGGAGGTGATCTGTCAGTTTCTTCACCGTTGTGGGAACCATCACTCGAACTGTTTTCCAACTCAAATGCTGATGCCCACGGCTGTTGAAATTTGGAATCTGCAGGGCTGACATTCTGGAAGGTCACAGAATATACCAGATGGTTCAATTTTTCTTGAAGTTGTTTCACCTGAGCTATGAGGTCGACTTTCTGCAGCTGACAATCTGCCAGTGCTTTTTCCTTACCCTGAAGGTAGAAAGGGTACACATACAGTAAAACAACAGAGCCCCAGGGCGTCTGGACTTGTCTGTCTGAGCACACGTTGGTCCCTCTAAGTGCTTAACATTTCAAGTTTATTTAATTCCATGAAAAACAGAATCAAGGCTTAAATCTCCTTGCTTAAAAAACAATTATCAGCTGAGCACAGCAGCTTGTGCCTGTGATCCCAGCACTGGGGGAGGCCAAGGCAGGAGGATCACTTGAGGTCAGGAGTCTGAGACCACCCTGGGCAATAGTGAGACCCCATCTCTACAAAAAGTAGGAAAATTAATTGGGTGTGGTGGTGCACACCTGTAGTCCCAGCCACTGGGGAGGCTGAGGCAGGAGGATCAGGTCAGCCCAGGAGTTGGAGGCTGCAGTGAGCCGTGATGACACCACTGCACTCTTGCCCGGGCAACAGAGTGAGACCCTATCTCAAAAAAGAAAAAAAAAAAAACAATTATCATAACTTATTTCTATGGTAATTTACTGAGAACACAAGCTTTGTGTGAGAAAAAAAGTACCAGAAGGTTCTTTGTCTGAACACTGAAAAACACAAAATTATGGTTTATGTAATAAATGCAGGGTTTGTTGAGATGTAACTTCTAAGAATTTGGGGATCAGCTCACGACCCCACAGGCTGAGTTTTCTCTTAAGAATTCAAACAACAGCTCCAACCGTGAGGGTGCTGAGCCCAGTGTGCGGCGCAGAGATGGGGCAAGGTTCTCTCCACACACCATGTGTGTCCTGAGGGCACCTGACGGACGTGTGAAACCAGAGTCAGGTATCTTCTCTCAAAACGCAGGCCTGGGCCACGCGCTTCTCTAAGACCACGGGCCGGTGTGCTGTGGAATTCAAAACCTTTCAGGTCCTAAAGAGCGTGGCGGTACACACGGCATGGCAGTGCACCCACCCTCCACACACACGCATGGAACGTCTCAGCAACGCATACAACACGCCAGCCGGGCCTCGAGAGGTGCAGTGAGCGTGGGCCTGAGCAGGCTTTGGCACCGCACCTCAGAGAAGAGTCTTGGTTTTAAGGGCTTTTGGGTTTCAGGACTTGGATGAGGAGTCGTGGGCCTGTTTTGTCAGCAGCAGTGTCGGGAAGGGCTGCCGGCCGGGGAGGAGCCTGTGCCAACGCTGAGGCACCCACGGCCCTCGGGATCCTGGACACGCCCTGCACTCCAGGGAGCTCGTGGCTCCGGCTACCAGGAAAAGAAACCTCCACTTTTCCTCAAGTAAAATCTGAGGTTCGAAAAATAAATGTGGAGCCTTGAACGTGAAACAGACACTGGCAATGAAAGTCCCACGCCACGCAGGGGCGATGTGGTCCTCACACGAAAGAGAGACCGAGAGACACGGCCTGGAGCGCGGCTCACCCATCTGCACCAATTATGGACGGGAGGAAACTTTACCTGCTTGCTTTGTACAAGCGGCCTGACCACGGGACACGTGTGTTTCTAAACGGAGCATGTAGCTGTGAATGGCATCGTCACAGAACAAGACGGACTCAGAGCAGGTTGCTGGGCAGCCCGCGACCGGCCCTCACCTCTGCAAGAACGCAGAGGCATCGCCCAGGGGAGCTCCACGCGCACCCGCAACATACCTTCGCTCTTGCCCACGCCGTGCCGCTGCCCTCCAGACTCGAGCGCATTTCATTTTTCACCAAGAGCAGCTCTGATTGCAGCTGCCTCTGGCAGACGGCGAGCACTGACATGGCGCTTTCCTGCGCGTGGAGACCTGCGTCCTTCAGCATCACCAAGACTTTGGCAGGCGGCAAGTCACCCTGGACAGAGAAGACAGTAACCACGTGTAGAAAGTTAGCGCTAAGAGTATCAGACACTTGAGGTGCAGGAGACGGCTGCCGGACGGTCCTCAGGTGACCTGTGTGTAGGAGCCCGAGCCTCCGTGGGGACATCAGCCCAGAAGGCGCAGCCCCGAGCACAGCGGGCTCTGCGGGAGGCCAAGGACTCAGGCGGCCTGTGCAGCACAGCGGGCCGGGAGCTCGCTAGAGCCGGTGCCGGGCTGCAGACGCGAGTCCCCACGTTCTGCTCGAGCACACGCTGGAGCATTCTGAGACAGACAACGCACACAGGCCTTCTGCTCCAAGACAAAAAGCACTTAGAACATTTTACACAGGAAATGCTTGTTGGAAGATAGGCATCTGATTAGAAACCAGAGAGGGAAATTAAGAAAGACTGTCTGATACAAAGCAATCTCCATATCATTGTATAAACCCTATCATATTTAAGAAAGAAAGAATTGTTTTAAAAAGCTTAAATAAGTTACAAAATATAAGCCTAACGTTGTACAAGATAGTGAAATCCTCAGCTCAGCCCAACGTCACTGTGCACAGACCCCAAATGGGCCCAGGCTGGCGCCAGCTCCAGCCTTCCTTCACTACGGCATCACGAGCCACCAGTGCTAACTGCAACCCACCCCCCGCCCCCGCACTCAGCACAGAAAGAGTCATCAAAATAAAGAGAAAACGAACAGGAGAGGAAGGAAAAACCAAAAGTCCCCTTCAGAGAACAGCCAACATCCCCTGTCCAGCCCAGCCCCGCCCAGGACCCCCAGGCACAGAAGCCACCACCCGAGGCCCACAGGGGAGGAGGCCTACCCGTGGGTCCTGGTCCCTAACATGGAGACCCGAGGTCACCCGCCTGCTGCTGACGCCCTGTTTCAGCGCCTCCTCGTCCCTGAGCGTCTCGAGGCCACCCTCTGGGCCAGGGTGCCAGGAGGCGCCGGGCGGCCGTGTGTGGGTGGCGGCCCCATGCGCCTGCTGCCTGTCCAGTTCCAGCTGGCACCTCAGGAACGGCTGGTTCAGCACCTGCAGCTGGCGGCTGAGACGGACACACTGTGCTCGGAGCCGCTGCAGCTCAGGGGGCTCGGCTGGGCCGGCCAGGGGCTGCTGCTCCAGTGCGCAGCGGAAACGGGCCATGGCCGCCAGGACGGCCTTCAGCGCGGTGGAATGGGCGGCTTTCCACTTGTTCACGGCGTCAATCTCTGAGTCTCTCTCGGTAATCATCGCTTCCTTTGCTTTTAGTGCAGCTTCGAACTCCCGGATCCGGGAGGCCATGCCCTCGACCTCAGCCTCCTTGAGGGCTGCACTGCGCCCTAGCTCTGCTAGCTGCCGGGCGGCGGCCTCCTCCGCATCCTGCAGCCGCTGCTGCAAGGCCTCCAGGGCCTGGCAGTGCCCGCGGGCCTGGTCGGCCAGCAGCTGGCTCAGGGCCTCCTTGGCCGCGAGTGCAGCCTGGAGCTCACCCTGCAGCGCCTGTCCGCAGGGGCCCTCCGCCTGGGAGCAGAGCAGCTCGCTCTGCAGACTCCCCGCGGGGCTGTCGCCCGCCCCCTGCACCGCGGGCGCCATGAGGGACAGCTCCTGCTGCAGCTTCTCGATGACTTCGTGGAGCCGTTCGATCTCCTCTGCCTTGTCCTGCTGTAATCGTTCCTGGTTCTCTTGCAAATTTTCAATAGTGGCTTTCAGCTCTTCAATTTCAGAACTTCTGGCACACACAACCTGAAGAGAAAGCACATTTCAGAGGCAAATTAACATGTCCACTCCTGAATTTCCTTCTTTCAGGACACAGTTCAGCCTGAATTCACTCCTGGAGAATCGGACGGACTCAGCCACTCGAGCAACAAAGCAGCAATGCGCAGAAACCACCAGGCCTCGGCCCCGGCACTCAGCAACCCCGTGCAGGGAGCAGAGCCCCGCTCGGGCGCTTCAGGACGAGCTCCGCCGCCCGCCTCCCACCCCACACGCTGCGTCTGAACCCCAGAGGAGCTCCCACACGGCTCCTGCCAGTCAACGACCTCGACGTGGAGACGCTTTCACCACCCTTTAAGTGCTTGTTTTGTTAATATTTAAACGACTTTGATTTGATTGTTGGAGCGTTTAGTTCTGGGGTGTCATTCTCACTGGAGAATAACTGTGGCACACGGGGCTGGAGAATCTGCATAAATGGAGATGTGAGCTGGCGGCCACCGGCCTGCCGGGCGGCTGGGCACCCACAACGCGGCGTTTCCGTCACGGCTACCTTGGCAATCACACCGGGCACCAAGGAGCATGTTCACTTGTGCCATTTAACCTAATCTTTGACAATTTTAAGTTAAGAAATATATATAGTTTTTGAGACAGAGTGTCACTCTGTTGCCCGGGCTAGAGGGCCGTGGCGTCAGCCTAGCTCACAGCAACCTCAAACTCCTGGGCTCAAGCGATCCTCCTGCCTCAGCCTCTCACGCAGCTGGGACTACAGGCATGCGCCACCATGCCCAGCTAATCTTTTCTATTTTTAGTAGAGACGGGGGTCTCACTTTTGCTCAGGCTGGTCTCGAACTCCTGAGCTCAAACGATCTGCCCACCTTGGCCTCCCAGAGTGCTAGGATTACAGGTGTGAGCCACCATGCCCGGCCAAGAAATATTATTTTCATTTTAAAGACAGCAAAACTGCAACTTAGACATTAAATATTTTTCCAAACCCACAAAAATATTAAGTGAAAAATCAGGATTGAAATCCAACTCAGTATGGCTCCAAATTATTCTCTTAAGATAATATTACTGGTAGTGGCCAAAAAAATGGAAAAATCCTAACCAGTTTGTATTCTAACAATTTTCAGGCAATTCTTATAATCTAACGTTTTACTTCCCAAAAATTAAGGGTTTTGTAACAACACTTGGTTTTACTAGAACCACTTCACAATTACTTTGGACCCAAATACAATCTGGCCTTCAGTAAAAACAAAAAAGAGCCTGATGATCCCTTGGTTTGCTCTGGCTCACATAGCTGCACACCACAGACACGTCTCCCAGACGAGAGCAGGATGGTGCAGCCAGCAGAGTCCCCCACCTCACAGCTGGCCCTGCTGTGCACACTCCCGCCGGGCCGCACAGACGCGTGTCTGCCCTGCACAGGCCGTGAAGGAGCTTCTAAAGACAATGCTGCCTGTACCCAGTTTCTGCTTATTCACCAAATACATCGGGATACAGGGGCGTGCACTACAAAACAGCCATAATCACAACACGAACGTTACGTTTAAAACACTAGAGCCAACACAAAAGGTGGCTCTAAAATGTAACACTCTGAAATTTAAAATAAGTCCTCTACGATACAGTGCAACTGAAATAGCACAAAGTAGGCCGGGCGCGGTGGCTCACGCCTATAATCCTAGCACTCTGGGAGGCCGAGGCGGGAGGATCACTTGAGCTCAGGAGTTCGAGAGCAGCCTGAGCAAGAGCGATAGCCCGTCTCCTACTATAAATAGAAAGAAAATTAGCCAAACAACTAAAAATAGAAAAAATTAGCCAGGCATGGTGGCGCATGCCTATAGTCCCAACAACTCTGGAGGCTGAGGCAGAAGGATCACCTAAGCCCAGGTATTTGAGGTTGCTGTGAGCTAGGCTGACCACGGCACTCTAGCCCAGGTGACAGAGTGAGACTCCATCTCAAAAAAAAAAAAAAAAAAAGAAACAGCACAAAGAAGAAGGGGCAAAAACAGGCTGAGATGGCAAAAGAGGGAGGGAAACAACTTCGGGTTGCAGAACTGAGAACAAGAGCAGGTGCTGCCGCCCAGAGCACGGCGATGTCCCCGAAAGTGGCGTGGTGGCTCCGTGTCTGGCCAGAGCAGCTCCTTCCAACCCAGGCCAGTGCAGAGTGGCAGGCTTGAGCACCGCCTGCCCTCGGGGCAGGGCAGCAAAGACAGGCTCCCTCCGCCCAGAAGTGGCGTTGTACCGAAGGAGCACTGCTCCCTCACCAAATGCAGCTCTGTGCGGCGCCTGGAGGGGCTGTGCCAGCACGGACGCAGAGGGGCCTGCAGAGGGGCCTGCGGCGGGCAGACTGACGAGAAACGGAGGTCTGGGACCAAGGCTGGGGTCCACGTCAGGTGGGGACAGATGCTCCCCAGAAACCCAGCGGGCCACACCCCGCCTGCTGGTGGGGCCAGGAGGTCCTGCCGGGAGCCCCAGACACGGCAGAGGCCACCGCGGGGGAGGTCCTGCTCCCGAGACTGCCCTCAGGCAATGTGGCGCGGATGAGGTCCAGGAGGCTGTGGAGAGCGAGGGGTACTCCCAGAGAGGCAGAGAAGCAGGGCAGGAGAACCCCGAGTTCCCGTGTGAGCCCTGCCCCACCTCAACAGCCGCCTCTGCAGGCAGCACGGGCGAGCACCGAGTGTAGCCAAGCTTACTGCCGCCAACACAGAAGCCTCAACGCTCTTCAGAAGCCAGAGTCCCCACAGCGTAATCTGCGGGACATCAGGAATACAAATCAAAATTATTCAAGATACAAAAAAAAAAAAAAAAAGCAGCAGCAAAGACAACCAACAGCAACCAGCCTTGAGATGACAAAATGCCCAAAAAGCAAACCAGGACGTGGAGGCAGACATCACAGTTGTGCTCAAGGACATAAAGAAAAGCATCTTCCCAACAGACAAAAAGATAGGAAATCTTGGCAGAAGAACAGAAACTACAAAAAGAAATAAAAATTCTACACCTAAGAGTTACAATATCTGAAATTTTTAAATTCACTCAATTGGTTTAAAAAAATACTGAACATGATGAAGTGTCCGCAAACTTAAAGAACCACGAAAATGATCCCATGAGAGGCAGAAAGGAAAAGAAGGGCAGAACCTCAACTGTGCAGTTATCGCTCCAGAAGGGGGAGGCAGGGAAAAGACCCTCAACAAACAATGGCCCAAAATTTCTCAATATGAAACATTCATGTGACCACAACTAGTAGGAAAATGGAATCTATAATTTTAATGAACTCCAAAAAAGAACGCACCAGCCCACATGGCTTCACTGAACGATGCCATTCAACTCGTAAAGAATAAACAGCACCGATCATGAACGATCTTCCAGAACACAGAAGAGGCAACGATCCGTTCAAGGAGCCAGTGCTAACCTGACACCATGACCAGAAAGGGGTGAAGGCAAATCAACGGGCAAAGAACAGCTGTCAACAAATGGTGCTGGAACAACTGGATGTACATGGGCCAAAAAATAAACTTAAAGTATATCAAAGGCCTGAATGCAAAGTAAAACCATGAAATTTCCATGAGAACACAGGGAAATATCTTTGTGACCTTGGGTTAGGCAAAGAATCTTAGCAGCTGCAGCTGCCGGCTCGCCTGCGCCATCTCCCCCTCCGCACCGTACAGAACCGCCTGCGGAAACAACAGCAGAAACCAGGGCAGCAGAGCCAGCAGTCAGTGCGCTACTACGCGAAACGCTCCCCCAGCATTGCAGATGTGAGCTGTCCCACTTAAATAGCCTGCGCTTTGAAGTTTGGAAAGTAGAAATTCAATTTGAAAATGTTTTTCTATTAAAGTCCTCTCTGTTTAAAATGACATATTAGTTTGGCTTTCAAACTAATCAATTACTGCACGTCTCCAGGAAATTTATTTCAGAACAATCACAAAACACAAAGTGGCTCTTATCTGCTTCTCCTCTAGTAACTAAGAATCCCCACTGGGCCGGGCAGGGCTCATACCTGTAACCCCAGAACTCGGGGGGGCGGAGGCAGGAGGATCACTTGAGCTCAGGAGTTCGAGACCAGCCTAAGTAAGAGCGCGACCCCGTCTCTACTAAAAACACAATAATGAGTGTGCAGTGGCACGCCCATAGTCCCAGCTACTCGGGAGGCTGAGGCAGAAGGATCACTTCAGCCCAGGAGTTTGAGGTTGCTGTGAACTATGAAGATGCCACTTTACTCTAGCCGGGGTGCCAGAGTGAGACCCTGTTTCAAAATTTAAAAAATGGTTCACACTAAAAGGATAACTAGTTACTAGGATCAACCTAAAAATCCCTTTTCACTTGAGACATTTTAAGATACTGCAGACTCGACTTTTGTGAGAATCAGACACGAATGACGCAGTCCCTCAGCTGCCTTCCACACCCTCAGTTCACTCACGGAGCCCGTGCTGTGCGGCACCACACACGGCGATCTGACCCACGCGTTTTAAGGCTGCTTCATAAAGTTACGTTTTCTTTGCAACTTTCAATATCATCTCCACTGCAGAAAGGCTGGTTTTCTTTTTTGCTTCAAAAGCCTAACTACATTAAAATAACAGAGAAGATCTAAAAACAGATTTTCTTCCCCATCCTGCCAGGGGGAAGCTTAACAGAGAGGACCCCTCACTAAATGTCACCTCTTGTAGAAGAGCACAGGCGAGACGGCCAAAGCCATTCACGTCCTGCGAAGCGAGACTCTATCTCCTCACGGTTTCTGTCATTAGCGAAGTGCCTCTCCTGCAATTTTCTCCACCAAAGACCCTATCAGTGCTGCCAACAGGAAGAAGAGCTTGGAGTGGGCCCCTGGCTCCTCACTCTGGACCCCTGGGAAGGCCCAGAACCGCCCCAGTCGCAGCCCAGGCAGAAGTCGGGTACTTCTGGAACTGCGGGCCACTCGGGGCGTCTGGGAAGGTGTGACTGTGCGTCCCTGCGGCTGGTCCCAGCACCTACAAAATCAACCCGATTTTGTCAAGGTGTCAAGGTGGACCTTGTTCAGTGTACCTTCAGGGTGGGGCTCTCTTCCTCAAGGTCTCTGATGCTCATGGCAGTCTGCGTGTTCCGCACATCTGATTTTAAATTCAGATGGAGCGCCTCTTCCTTTTCATTTACTAGGTCATCTTTAATCCCTTCCAGATGTCCTTTCAAGTCTAAGACCTTTCAATAAAACACAAGCATTAAAAATTATCTAATATTCTAATTGGTTCAATAATTATTAAAATACCTTTGATAGGTTTAAAAATACATGCACAAAACATGTGCATGTTACCCTCCTATGCACATGAACACAATGAAATCACTAAGAACTACAGCAGCACAAACCCTCCAGCTGCAGTCTCTGGGTGCCGCGGCCGTCAGATGCTCCACGCCCGGGGCTGGGTCCTGACCCCTGCTCCCGCCTACCTCTCCATCGTGCTGCAGGGGCGCCCTCGGTGCTGCCTCCCATTGCGCCTCGGGACCCGCAGGAGGGCTGTCTGGAGCAGGCCCGAGATACCTGCCCGCACCCGGTTCAGACTGCAGTGTAGACTCCAGAAGCAAGTGAGTCATTTGCTGGTCCTTTTGTGCCTCTTTATCCTATTTAGCAACAAGAAGGAAATTTATTTCAGGCAAATATTTAGGAATCGGGGACTTCAGACTGCTGCCTGCTCAAACGCAAACCACAGTGGCACGCCTGCACACGCATGTGCTCAGAGACTCGGCACACGGCTTATTTAACGACCTGCTCCTGGGCCTAGCGAGGACCGTGACCCTCACCGAGAGCCACAGTGTGTGTCCACAGTTCCACTGTGGGGAATTTGTCCTTAGTAATTATTCAACAGGGCACAAAAATATCCAGTAGACTTACTAATTTTTTAAAAATTGGAAAGACCATGCCAAAAAAAACTGGGCACTGGCTATTGGTACATCCATGTCATGAGTGTGGCATTACCTGCCAGTGAGAAAGTTTTCAAAGAATACTTGAGATGAAGAAAACCTCCACAGCGTATGAAGTGTGGAAGAAACAGGGATACAAAGTTGTACATACGGTCCAGTTTTGCGGAGGGAAAAGAAGGCATTTTCTGCACCCTGCAGCCAAAGCCCGGTACGCGTGTGCTAGGGCAGGAGGGGCGGCCGAAGCTGTGACGGGGGCACCACACCCCTCCCGGGAGCCGACACGGGAGCAGCTCCACCCCCAGCAAGAGCCGATTCGCCCAACAGTCCCCACACGTGGGAGACTCAGGCAAGCCTGGGAAAACCCACGGCTCATCCCAGAGCAGGATTTGTGTCTCACGGCCAAAGCACTCATTCCAAAATACAATTTCTCACTGAGCCTCATTCTCAAGTAACCTTTAACCTCCAATGACATAAAATAAATGAAAACTCAGAAGTTCAATTCGTTTTAGTCAAATGCTCAAAAAGGAGGGCACAGCTGCTTCCCGAGGTGCAGATGGGTGTCTTCCCAGCCACAGGGGGAGACCCTGCCGGAGAAGCTTTCCCAACCAACACAGATGGGGAAGTATCACCAGCACATAATTTGGAGTATAATGTTGTCGCTGGGGAGGTGACAGACATCCCTAAATTCAAAATAATAACTCGCTCTAACTAAAGCATTTGGTGAAAAAAAATTTTTTAAGCCTGAAATTTAAAATATTTACTTTATGAAACTACTAAGGATAAATTCAGAGTTCTTGACCATCCTGAATAAGATGAGACCTCGTCTCTACTAAAAATAATAGAAAAATTAGGCAGGCATGGTGGCACATGCCTGTAGTCCCAGCTACTCGGGAGACTGAGGCAGGAGGATCGCTTAAGTCCAGGAGTTTGAGGTTGCTGTGAGCCAGGCTGATGCCACAGCACTCTAGCCTGGGCAGCAGGGTGAGACTTTGTCTCAAAAAAAAAAAAAAAAAAAAAAAGGAAAGAAAAAGAAAAATTCAGAGTTCTTGAGACATGAAGAACTGGTATAAAAATCTGTACAAAATCCTAGTGTGGTAAGTAACAGCCGGGCTCTCCAGCGAGGTCACAGCAAATGCGCCAGCCCGTCACCAGCCACACCTGCCCATCCCTTATCATCCCTTACACGCGTTTCTGGCACGCGCGCTGTGGGCCCAGTGAGCTGACCCGCCCCCTCCTCACGCCCGCGCACCTGGACGTCCCCCTGGCTCCAGCTACAACAAGGACACTTTACTTGTGATTCCCTAACAATTTTTTTCTGTTTCTCCAATTCCTCCTGGAGCCGGACCACTTCTCTCCTGGTGCTGGCGTTCGTCTCTTCCAGACGTTTAATTTCTTCTTCCTGGACCAGCACTTGTCTGTCTGCCAACTCTTTCTTTATAACCAGTTCATTAAACCCATCTGATTTTTCTCTCAACTTCTGTTGTAACAATTCAACCTAAAACAACAAAAAATGCTTGATAAATACAGCAGGCTGTTCAAAGAAACCTATCTTCCAAATTAAAAAGTACACAACACAACTGACAGCAGAGAAAATGGATGTTCTACACATTTCTCAAGACCTGGGTTTGCAACGAAATCTAAGAATACGACAGAGCTATATTACAAAGGGCATTCTCTTTATAACACGAAACTTGTCAGTAAAATAAAATTTACTTTGATAGAAAGGAATTGACTATTACTCAAAAACAAAAAAGGAACAAACTAGGGATACACACAGCAACCTGGATGAGCCTCCAGGGAATCAGACCCAGTAAAAGTCACCAGTCCCAGAAGATGACGTAGGTAAGTTACAGAAACAGAGGACAGGTGAGCAGTTGCCAGGGGCCAGCGCAGCCGTGGCTGGGACGGACACAGCCCCTGCAGGCAAGGCGCACCAGAGCTGAGAGGCCATCACTGGAGCTGGGCACACAAACAGGGTCTGAGTCCTACTTACAACTGCGTGTGAACCCACTGTGACCCCAAAGTGAGTTTAATTAAAAAAGCATAAGCAAACCACTAGAGCTATCTTTGACGAGAAAAAGCCGATGGCTGCAGCCCCAAGAAAAACCAAGAAGGACCAGCAGGGAGCAGATGGTGCGCATGGCCCCGGCTGGTCGCCAGAGCGAGAGAAAGCCGTGGCCGAGACGCAGCAGGGACAGCGGCAGAGGCAGGGCTGCCTGTCCTTACCTCTTCATCCAGCCGTGCATGCTGCTGTTCTCGCGCACATGGAAGGCAAAAACGCAAAGAAAGTTAAAGCTTAAAAACACCGCAGAGAAGGGCTCCCCCAGGCCCGGCAGGCGGCGGGCTGACTCACCGGGCTGTCGAGGAGGCCCTGGGGCTGCAGCCTGGCTGCCTGGCGGAGCTGCGCCTCCAGCCTCTGGATCTCCTGCTGGAACTCCTCGCGCTCGTGCTCCCGCTCCGCGGCCTGCTCCTGGGACAAGAGGCAGCACGTCAGGGGCGTCCTGTGGGGGAGGCTGCACACGCCACTCGCCCAGCAACACAGAGGAGGCTGTGAAACACTGACACCACCTTGAGCCCCGTGGACAGAAGACAAGACACGGCAAGAACAGACGGCAATGTCCAAAGGGCATGACCCTGCACAGACCCCTCCCAGGACGCAGGGCACAGCCCAACTGCCGAGGACTCCTCCTAGGGCGTAAGAAGGAACGTGGGCCTGGATGTGGCAAGGGCATCCCTCAGAATGCTCCCCACAAAACATGGACAATGTCCAAGGTGCCAGCCAAGAGAGCAGAGGTGGCGTGCTGGACCCTCATCAACAGCGACACATCCCAGAAGCTTATTTAATGAACCGGAAAGAAGTTCATGCTATAGTGACCTTTAGTGACGCAAATAAAATTTATTACTCAAAATTCTTACGTCCATGAAATGTCGCTGGTTGCGCAAGTGCTTGTCCAGAGAAGCCATCTGCTGCTTTAGGGCGGTGACCTCCTCAGCCTGCCTAGCGCAGCCTTGATGCTGAGAGAGCTGCTCCTCCAACTCGCACTCCAGAACCTTCATCTGAGAGAGCAGGGCTGCACAGTCCTTCTCAGACTGCTTCCTCGTCTCTGACTGCTCCCTGGCCAGACATTCCACCTCCTTGCGAAGCGCTAACGATGCAAAGAAAACAGATGTGGAGGAAAGCCGCACACCCCAGAGGCTGCGCCTGGGTCAGGCAGGGAGCAGGACACATGCATTTCCTGATGGCGGCACTACACAGAAGACACCGCGACCTCCACACGGTCCGCTGTGGGGCCTGGGAAGGAGCAGACACCGAGTCCAGCCGCCATGGAGGGCAGGGCTGGAGCGCAGGACGCTTCCACGCCGCCTCCCCTTCCTGAGACCACACAGGAGTGCGACAGTCTTGGGGGTGCCCCTGTGCCCCAGAGCCAGCGCAAGCCCACATCCATCATGTACCAAGCCTGCATCCTGGCATGTCCATGATTCAGTCAAATACCCACTGAAAATAAGGTCAAATAAATCACTTTTTCTATTTTTAGAGACAGGGTCTTGCCCCATTGCCAGGCTGGAGTAAGTGCCACAATCATAGCTCACTGCAGCCTCCAACTCCTGGGCTCAAATGATCCACCCGCCTCAGCCTCCCAAAGTGCTGGGATCACAGGCATGTGCCACCATACCCAGCTCAAGTTGCTTTTGAAAAAAATAAAGAGTATTTCTTTTTTTTTTTTTTGATACAGATTCTTGCCCTGTTGCCCGGGCTAGAGTGCCGTGGCATCAGCCTAGCTTGCAGCAGCCTCAAACTCCTGGGCTCAAGCAATCCTTCTGCCTCAGCCTCCCAAGTAGCTGGGACTACAGGCATGCGCCACCATGCCCGGCTAATTTTTTTTCTATATTTTTTTAGTTGACCAATTAATTTCTTTCTATTTTTAGTAGAGTTGAGGCCTTGCTCTTGCTCAGGCTGGTCTCGAACTCCTGAGCGCAAACAATCCACCCGCCTCGGCCTCCCAGAGTGCTAGGATTACAGGCGTGAGCCACCGCGCCCGGCCAAAAGTATGTCTTTTTAATAAAAATTAGCTAAAAGAAAAGATTTTTAAAGCCAGAGAAGAATATGTTTAGGTGTTCTCAAGTGACGTATCGGGTAATTTTCTAGAGATTACATCTTCACGTATATTCTCTGATACAGAAATACTGTAATACTTCAAACCTCCACCCATGTGAACACAATCTCAGCTATGTTCAGGGCGAAGGCTCACGGCACTGAGCACCCAGGGCTGGCAGGGCTTGGAGAAAAGCACGTAAGCAATCAGCAAGTCAAAGCAAATCTAAAACTAAATGGGTGCTGTGGTTTAAACTCCTCTTCCCTGCAAAACAAGTGTTGGAATCTAATTGCCAACATGATGGTCTTGGAGGTGAGGCCCTTAAGAGGCGATTAGGCCATGAGGGCCTCACCCGCACGGCTGGGCTTAATGCTTAGAAAAAGGGCTTTTGGGCGTGGGCCCTCCTGCCTCTGCCATGGGAGGACTCAGCCGTCCTCCCCCACGTGCTCCCCTCCGGGGAGCTCTGTGTGCGAGGCACCATCTCGGAAGGAGAGAACGGCCTCACCAGAACCCAAGCCTGTGGCGTTCTGACAGGGGCTTCCACCAGCCTGCTGGCTACACAATGCCCAGGTGTTCTGGGACAGCCCAGCCCAGGCTGAAGCCACAGAGGAACGCAGTCCTGAAAGAAAGGGCTTGCTGCTGCAGAACTCTGAACTTTTCAAACCACCCAAAAACTGAAATTCAAATTCATAAATTTGTATTTACATTTCACTAGCTTTCAAAATTTGATCCTTTTTATTTGCAAAAATTGTCAGTCCTTTAAGACAAACTATCCTTACCATAACGTAACATTCTCAACAAATTTTCATGCTAATAAGCCAGCAGTCATGGTGAATTAGCCTGGAACGTGCAGCAGCAACACAGCAGCCGTGATCTCTGAGACCGGCGAGGGCCCGAGGCCGAGTGCCATCCCAGTCAGCGCTCCCCAGTCAGGAGACAGACGGGGCTCCTGCCCGGCCCAGACACCACCACCCTCGGGGACACTCGAGAGGCACCAGGCTCTCAGCATGCTGGGGTCCAGGGAGCAGATGGAGGCTGAGGTGGTGGAGCTCACACCAGGCAGGGGCTGCAGTGGGGCCTGGGACCCCCGGACAGCCCCAGGAGGCCCAGAGCAGTGACCCAGCCCCCGAACAACCACAACTATCACAAAACATCAGTTCCTGCAAAAACAGCAGAGCTTAGCAACTGTCGTAAACATGGTTATAGAAATGCTTGCATTTTGCCGGAGCATTAAAATGCAACAACTTTGCCAACTTTTATGACTATTAAAGGTTATAGTTTGATTTTACTTAATAGTTTGCCACAAAGGCTCTTAAGTACTTTTCCTCTTCAGTAAATTGCAAATTCTAAAGCAAACACACACACCACACAGAAATCACCTGTTTGTTTCCACAAACCTGGATCCTCATGTGCTACAGTGACAGGTGTGCCTACGAACGAAAACGCACGGCGTTTACTGGGGCGAAAGCAGAGGAACACACAACCCAGAACGCGCAAGTCGGAAACGCAAGGGGAGCATCGGCCGCAGGGCCCCGGTGATGCTGCCGGCCCCCCCAATCCTGAAACTCCTGCGTCTCCGCGACACCATCCGCCCTGTGCCGCTCAGGTCCTGCCTCCCATGGGCTTTAGTAGCAATTTTTAAAGGGGACAAAACAAACATGAGAAGCAGCACCACCCCAAAGACAGCGCGAAACGCGCCGCACAGCCATAGGCGCCACGCAAGGCGGAGGCGCGGCCAGGCTGGAGACTCCCGGGGATCAACAGTCCCAGGACCAAGCAGCAGCCCCAGAACCCCACGTGGAGGCCGTGGCTGGTGGCCGGGGCCACCATCAGCGTGAAAGGGTCATGAACGTGCTCTCAGATGGGAGCACAGAACCGCAGGGCCAAGGTGAGGGAAGGAACGGAGCACAGGGTGAGAAACTGAGGCAGGTTAAAAATGTCAGCGTGAGAGCAAAGCAAGAGGACCCTAGAGAAATGACGAGACGGTCCCAGTGACAGAACAAAGCGAAGCAGGAGGTGCTGGCCTGAGACCAGGAGGGCCCGTGAGACCCACTCCCACCACACCAAGCATCCGCCTGCAGGAACGCAGCGCAAACCCCAGCTGCGGCCCTGGCACCGGGGCCCAGTCCTGCCAGGGGCACCGGCGTGGACGCCTAGGGCCTACGTCCACCCGCCATGGCTCCCTGCTGGGCCAGGCCTTGCTACGGGGGAGACCAGAGACACACGTGGGAGGCAGCCACGCCCAGCTCCGCAAGCAGAGCCCAGGTGCACAGGTGCCTCTCAAGGCCACTGGGCAGCCTGGCAGGTCCCACGTCTGTCTCAAGTGTCGACCCTGAAGAGGTGAACAGCCGGACGTCCCAGTGCTCACAGCAGCCAGGCGACAGGTGGTCCCATCAACGGGGTGCCCGGCTACCGCTGGCTGAGACTCAACGCTGGGCCCTGCGCACGGAAGGTCGTCCGCTGGGAAGGGCTGGCCCATCAGGAGTGTCCCACAGGGACAGAAAAGGGTGAGCAGAGAAAAGCCTCTGGAGAAACAACGGCCGACAAAACAAGATCCCGGAGCTCGGCCTCAACGAGTGCAGCGTGGAGAACTCGCCTGGACAGGGCCGGGCACAGCGCAGGAGGGGGCGTCGGGGACACCCACAAAGAGCCACAGGCACGAGGAAAGCACGGCTCACAGCCTGGACGCCTTCAGGGAAAGGAAACAGAACCTGGCACCGCGTGTCCAGCCACGACTTCCCGGAAGGATCTCGATGAACTAAACAGACTTCCCGGCACTCATGGCCGCAGACGGGTTTCCACAACAGCCCCTCTGGCAGCGCCACATCCGCAGGGCACAGGGGGCGTGCCCGCACCCGCACCCGCGGGCAGATGCTGCGGAAGAACCGCACGTGTGGGACGGAGGAGACACAGAGACGGGCAAGAGCAGATCCCAGGGCCGCAGCACCACGGACACACGCGGCTGAACGGGCAGGAAGACACTCGTGGATGGGCTTTTAAAAGTCAGCACAGCGTCCGTGAGAGACACAACAAAAGCACAAAGACCGAAGACAAAGGGACTAAAAGAGATACACGAGGGGAAAGGCCAGGCCAATGTTTCAACAGAAATTTGTATCAGACCTGAAAGCAGGACAGAGGGGCATCGCAGGACACAGAGGAGAGCAAGGGGAGAGCCCGGGGCAGGGTTCCAACGCCCGTGGACAGAGACGAGGACTTCACCGCAGGACGCCCAGGGTTGCAGAAATCACAGCTGTGGGACCCGGATGCGAGCGCCACAGGCCAGAGGCCGGGACCCGCAGGCGACGGCACCAACCTGCCTTCCCCGGCCGAGGCGCAGAGGCGCGGCGGCAGGAACAGCAAGGCAGCGATCAGCACAGCAGGACAGAGAGAAGGGAGAAGATCAACAAAACCAAAAGCTCGTTGTTTATCACAGAGAAAGTGAAAAAGAATCAAGGCCTTCTGAGAAGAAACACGGGATTTCTCCGCATCCGTTGGGTGGTGCGCGCAGCGGCCGAGGTTCTGACACATAGCGCAGGTTCCCTGTGGACCCGCTGCTCCGCCAGACCGTCCTGAAGGCGACGGAGACGCACGGCCCCTCCCAGGGCAGGTGGGGAGACAGCAGGCCGCCACGCGCCACACCAGCCCGGGAGGAGCCTCCGCAGACACGGCCACCTGCAAACTCGGCATCTTAAGCTTCTTATGTTTTTTTTTCCCCCAAAGGCGGAGAGAATGAGCTTTTTATGTTTTGACCATTTTCATTTGAATATTCTTAAGACTAAAACATCTAAAACATCTGAAAGTCTGAAGATACACAGACCACTTCTGCTAAAACTGCATGTTTTCCTGATTAGGGCTGACATTAGGCCCCTTGTGTTTGTGAATGAAATTTGAAAGTGGCCTCGTTTGCGGTGTCGGCCATTTGTCCCCCACGACTGGCGGTGTCGTCGCACCTGTTCCTCCCCAGGTTCTTCCCACCTCACGGGCGCCGACCAAGACAGTCGCCGCCCCGCACAAGGCAGCAAATGAGCGGCGCCTGGTCCAGCACAGCCTCCCCGAGACCCTTCTAAGAGTGTCCTTGCTGTTGCACTTTTACTCTCCAGCAACGCCACACTTCCGCAGAAGTTGGGGAGCGGCCGCTGCAGACACGGGTCCTCACCTGCCTCTCTCTCCTGCGCTTCCGCGGCGGAAGCTTCCTTCTGGCTCCACAGGAGGGCGTAATCCTCCCTCAGCGACGCCTGCTCCCGGGCCGCCTGCCCAAGCTGCTGCCTCAGGCCCTCCAGCTCCAAGACAAGGTACCGTTCCGACTCCTCCTTCCGGCCCAGCGCCTCCTGCAGGTCGGCTTTCTCCACCTTCAGTCCCTCCAGGATGCCTGAGGGGAGACCAGCAAGACACAGGTGACTCCCAGAGCAAGAGGCGCGAAGGCGCCAGGGACCCGGGGCTGAGTGTCAAGCGCTGACTCCCCAGAGCCACCCTTTCCTCCCAATTGCGACTGTTCCACTGCAGAACATTACCGGCGCCTCACGCTGTCCGCATTATTTTACGTTGACATTTTGCTTTTTAAAATCTCATTCTAGGCGCCCGGAGCCCAGCAGGCGCCGCTCACCCTCAGCCGTGTGCAGCTCCAGCTCCAGCCCCGCCTTGGCCGCGCTCTGCTCCTCCAAGCAGGCCAGCAACTCCTTGTGCTTCCTAACGACCTGCGCAGTCTCCTCATTTTTACAACTGAATTCTTTTTCGAAACGAGAGTGAATTTGTCGTGCTTCCTCCAGCTGTTAAAACACATTTGAAAATCAGAACTGCATGTCAAAAACAGCCAAAGCCTGGCCGGGCGCGGTGGCTCACACCTGTAATCCTAGCACTCTGGGAGGCCGAGGCGGGTGGATTGCTCAAGGTCAGGAGTTCGAAACCAGCCTGAGCAAGAGCGAGACCCCGTCTCTTCTAAAAATAGAAAGAAATTAATTGGCCAACTAAAATATATATAGAAAAAATTAGCCGGGCATGGTGGCACATGCCTGTAGTCCCAGCTACTCAGGAGGCTGAGGCAGGAGGATCGCTTGAGCCCAGGAGTTTGAGGTTGCTATGAGCTAAGCTGATGCTACGGCACTCTAGCCTGGGCAACGGAGTGAGGCTGTCTGAAAAAAAAAAAATTTTTTTTAAATTTAAAAAAATAGCCTGTACAGATATCAACAGAACTCTCCTTTCAGCCCCAGGCTCCTTGCACCGTCCCCACAGGCAAGGCCAGGGCAAGGCGACAAGACCAGAGGGGCCTCGGCCATCCTATGGATGCCATGGGCCACAGCAAGCAGAGAGGCTCCGTGCCCCCTGGGCCTTTTCCTCCCAGCACGAGCCCAGTCAGGGCTTCTAGGCTGAGAGGTCAGGTCAACCTGAGAACTCAGGACATCGACGCCCCAGTGCCTGCCTGGGCCTCCCTCGGCCTCCCACCAGCTGGCGCCTGGAATCCAGACCCAGTCTCTCGGGAAACCTGCCAGCTCCTTCTTGACAATGGATGGCCCCTAGGCCGCCCGCCTCGAGTGGAGCTGTCACCTCCTCCAGAACACGCCCACCTGTAGCAAGGGCGGCCCTGCCCAGCCCCCTCTGAGCCTCCCACGGGGGATTCAGGCAGGCCGGGTCCCCAACAGAGGGGCCTCCCAGCCCACGGCTCCGGTCCTCACACGACAGCCCTCTGTGGGGAGGGTCCTCCAGGGCGACTGGCTCAGATGTCCCAGACAGCCCTGCCCGTGACGCCTCGGAGCGGGCTGCTTCCGTTTGATTGCATGGGAGACGGAGGCGTCTGTTCCTTGTCTGATCTGCCCAACGTGACCTTTCTTAGGTGAGAGGAGGGGACAGAGGGACACCTGGGAGCACCGGCAGTGGAAGGAGGCAGCAGCTCCGGGTTCAGCTCCCAGCAGGGCTCGTGTGCCGTCCCGAGGAGGAAAAACCCACTCAGGTGCTTCTGAGAACAGAACTGCAACGCTTCACAGAGAAACGCTTATCTTTAACTAGGCTGACTCTGGAAAGAAGGAGCTCTCATTGCTTTCCACATGTTCCTATTTAACATATTTTTTAATTGTTTAAGATGTTCTTAAAAAGTTAACAAACATAATACCCTTTCTTAGTGAGAATCTCTAAATATGAAAACACTCAGTGTGGAATCGCCATCACACACAAAATGAAGTAAAAGCAGATTTGCGTATTATCTGAATCCCATAAACTGAGGTTCTATCTTTGTTCACAGCAAGTCCACTTCCTCAAGAATTCTGGTTCAGAAAAGGCCCTATCACGGAAAAAATAAGTATCAGAAGAAAGTCGGTGGGAACAGAAGGTCAAGATTGATGCCAAGGACGGTGAACGAGCTCCCCAGAAAAGTGGCGCTTCTGTCCTCAAATGCCTCAGGAGGAGGAGCACAGAGTCCCGAGAGCCAGGTCCACCCTCCCAGGCTGCTTGGCTGAGGCGAGCCCTGGGATGCCGCAGGGCCAGCCAGGAGTGGGCGTGGCCATCGCAACAGGGCCGGCGTCCACCACGCCTGTTAGGTCATCGACTATTTAGTCTGTTCACCTCTCCACGCGCCTCTGGCCTCACCTGCCTGGTGGAGTCCAGCACCATCTCCAGGAGGCCGTCCACAGCGAGGCCCAGGCTCTGGTAGACTCTCCTGACCGTCTGCTCGCACCCCAGCGCGCTGTCGGGGCTCATCAGGAAGCTCTCACGTAGGTGACTGCTGACCTCGGCCGCAGAGGACATCTCCCCACACTCAGACACAGTCCTGTCCACCTCCAGCAGGGCCGCGTCAGACCACGTCTCGTCAAGTGCTGGAGCTACAAACGGAGCACACAGACACGACACACACCGCTGAGTGAGCAAGCGCGTGCCATGACAGCGTTAGCCAAGAGTGACAACCCACCGCAGGAACACGGGCACCTCTTGAGCACAGCATAGCAGTGCCCGCGACAAGCCCAGTGTGGACGGTCCTCAGCCTTCTCTAGGGGTTGGTGGGTGCCATGACTAGCTACAAATAAGTTCTAACGACCCTCTGGGCTTCACGAGCTCTCCTCGCGTGGTTTAGGCTCTCAGGCTGGCAGGGCTTGTGGCCAGAACCCTGAAACTTTCGACTAATGACGGGACCTTTCTGAGTTTTCCCAGAAGTGGTGGAATTTCTGCGGGACGAGGAGCTGAGGCTCTGCAGGCCCTGGACAGACCCCTGACACCAAGACTTGCCACCCCCACAGCCTGCCCCTGCGTCCCCATCCTCTCCCCTTCAAAGCCCGTATTCTCCCTCAGTCAGGGAGACGGATTTGAGGCTGATTCTCCCAAGAGACATCTTTCATATTTTAAAAATTCCTTTCTTCCTAGGCAATCCCTGGCTCAACAACTAGCTCTTTGTGTGGCGAGCAGCTAGACCTAGGCGGAAACCCCCTTGCGGTTTTGACAACAGAAAGGGGAAGGCGGCTCCCAAGAGCATCCCCAGTGCAGCTGCCCCGATCGAGCACCGAGCCCAGAGCAGGGGCTGCGGGCACGGGGCAGGGGGCCTGGCACACTCACCTGCTGGCAGGGCCTGCTCTGCACCTGCGGCACCTGCATCATCCAGGCAGAGCCCCACACGCTCCCCAATCTGGCTTCTCAGGGCGACGGCTGCCTTCAGGGTCTCTCCAAACAAAGCCAGAAGCCTTCTCAGCGCGTCCTGGAGGGCCCGCCTAGCACAGGAAAGCCCAGTCACACGCCTGTGGGAACCCCTGCCCCGGGCAAGGCACGGAGCCTCCAACTGGCCAGAGGCCCACGAGGGATGCAAGAGCGCATGCCTTGGTGCGTGGAGACACCTGAGCAGGGAGGGCCGGAGACACGGACCCTCGGGAAGCTGTGACGAGCAGGAGCCCTTCGAAGCTGGCACCAGTGGTGCTAGAAGGGAGCAGAACTCCCTGCTGCTGCTTGTTATTTCTAAAAGACGCTGTCTTAGTAACTTAAGCATGTCCTGGGGCGGCATCCAGCCGGCTGGTGTACTGTGGGGCACCTGGTGCCCGAGCTCATCGGCTCCTCTGGGTCCTTCTGCTTGGCTCTCTCGGAACACGGCTGCTCGACTCTGTCGTTTTACAAGGTGTTTGTCCAGAAATCCAGAGTCACGCTAACACACGGGTGCACACGAAAGCTCAGCTGCCTGGGCCCCCTGCAGCGCAGCCCTGAGGAAGAAGCACGTCTCCCCACCTCCCTCTGGCATCGTATGACCATGCAGAGTTTGTAATGTTTTCTGGCCTTTCTGGTCCCAGGATCAGAAGTCCCCTGCACCTGGCCCTCCACATTTTCTGGAGCCACCTGTCCTGCTGGGACGCCCCTGTCTGTGGCTTAGTGACTCCCCCGAGGACAACCTGCTGTGCAGCCCACGTGGCCCATCCCATCCTCCTACTCACCCCTCTGCTGGTGGCCGAGAGCCAAGCCCCAGACCCTGCGAGGCAGCCCCATGTGGGCAGACACGGGCAGGGGCCCGATGGAGAGCGTGCCCTGGCGGTGCCGCCTGTTCTCTAGCGCCGTGCACAACACCTGCGGGCCCCGGCATCCCCCATGCCCAGGGCCGCCACGTCCCACAGTGACTCAGGACACTCAAGGCATCTACAGACAAGTGCTAGAAAATGCATGTGAGATCTTCACGAAGAAAATATAAAGCTTTGTGAAAAGAATGGTGAGACCCACACAGAGATCCTGGGCACAAGGAGAGGAAACCGCAGGATGATAAAGACGCTGATGCCCCACAAACTAAGCTGGCGACTGAGTGAGTCTTGTTACCCCCGACCTGGTTTCTCACGACCTTGACGGCTGCACACGCGGGGCAGGTGCCTCCAGCCACCGGAGTTCAGCTGGAAATTGAACCCACCAGGTCCAAGACTTAGAACAAAGCCAGGAGATACTGGAGGGAGACAAGCTGACGAAAACAGCAGAAGGAGTCCAGAGAAAGACCTGCCCCAGCAACCCCGGCAGGGAGGACAGGCGCACCTGGGGAGGACAGGCGCACCTGCAGGGAGGGCAGGCGCACCTGCAGGGAGGATAGGCGCACCTGGGGAGGACAGGTGCACCTGCAGGGAGGACAGGCGCACCTGCAGGGAGGACACCTGAATCTGGGGGAAACTGCGGTTTCCAACATGGAGCTGAGCCAACTGCTCTGCCAGACAGGTAAAAGCAAGAGAATCTCCTGACATCAGACACAGACAAACAGTCGCAGAGCCCCAGGCACACTCTGGACGTGCCCAGAAAGCAAAGCTGCAGAACCAGCTGACAGAGGGGAGAAGCCCTGCGTGGGTCAAAGTGGGAAACGGTGGTCTTACATAAGATCCCCCCACAGGACACAGGGACAGCTGGGTCCACAACGCAGCATCAAACCGCAGGTGAGGGGTACCTAGGACCAGCCCCTGGACACACAGGAGCTCACACTCACTGGGGGAGACGGGGCCCCCGTGAAAAACACAGGCCTGGCTACGCGGCTCCCAGAGGAGACGGCACAGCAGCGCAGTGAGCAAATGCCCGTGCCAGCCTGGGAGCGCCGTCAGCTGGTCCCCGTCTGGGTCAGCTGAGCCCCAGACGTGCATGGGTGTGTGCAGGACACACGGTGTCCTCCAGTGAGGATGCGACACCCACCCGGGAGCCTCCACAGCGGAGAAATGAAGGGACCGGGCTACGGCCACCTCGTGGGCCAGTCTCAGCAACACACGGCAGGTTCCAGGGGACATGCCACACGGCAAGCGCACAAAGCCCACCAGCGGGCAGCTGCCTTTCTGTGAGCGCGCACCCACGCCTGCCTCCGTGCTGTGATGAAGGCGTGTTGTGGGGACACCGACGCCACGGAGGGGAGGTTCAGGCGCAGTGAGGACTGCAGAGCGGCACCGCGGATGACAAGGACACACTGACCTTTCACTGTGAGACAGGTCGACGTCGGCCTTGAGCATGGAGATGAGGTTCTCGCCCTCCTGGTTTTCCCTGTCGCGCCTTTGCTGCAGCATCTCCAGTGCAGAATGGCTCTCTTCTACTTTGTGGCTTAAGGATAAAACTCGTTCTTCCAGCTATTGAGAAAAATTTTCAAGCTTTAGTTAAAACCATTTAGTTAAAATTACGCCGGGCGTAGTGCCACACGCCTGCAGTCCCAGCTACTCGGGAGGCTGAGGCGGGAGGATCGCTGGAGCCCAGGAGTCTGGGGCTGCAGTGAGCAGCTGTGATGATGCCACTGCATTCCAGCCTGGGTGACAGAGCAAGACCCTGTCTCTAACAAAAAAAAAAAAGAAAAAAAAAAACACACACAAACAATTCACTTAGAAATAGATGGCTGTAGGGGACTTTCAACATAACTTTCATGATTACAGACAGTTCCCAACTTTAAACAGTTTGACTTAAAATTTTCAACTTTATGACGGTACGTATGTGCGCCTCTCAATTTTCAGTATTTTCAGCTTGTAAGTCTGCATATTTAGTAAGAATATTGAGACAGGTGAACACGGTGGTGATTAAAGGTAAAAATTATTAATGTGGATTTTCCTCCATTATTCGTCGCTTACAAAAAAGGAATAAACATCCCCAGTCCATACCTGCCACCAGGGGAGGACAGAGGCAGACTCACCAGAGACTCATCTCACAAATAATAATTCAAAATAAAATCACCATATCTGGTCACTTGCAGCAAACATTAGTTGCCAGGCTGACAAAGACCTTTCTTACCCATTTCTCTCTAAGCACAGAATGAACCGACACCTGCAGTGTCTTGGCAGCACCAGCCTCTCCATGAGCTCCTCAGAGCTGCCCGGCAGAGCGTGGGCACAATCACACCCGTCCTCGGGGACCACGGCTGGGGCAGCACAGGGACGGGGACAGAGAAATCCCTACCACGACCCTGCCACTGGCTCTCTCCGGGACGAGGGAGAGCCACCGTGTGGGGTGGAAGGACAGAGGAGAATGTTAGAAAGTGCAAGATGACACACTGGAGGAAAGAGAAGAGCGTGGTTTTGCAGTCAGTTCATTACAGGGACTAGAAGCTAACTGTAAACACAGCTTCAGTGGTGTCCTCAGAGGAAAAACAGGAAAAATACGGACTCTGAAAAAACCACTAGCTAACTCAGACTGAGACACACAGCCTGGGAAAATTAAAGAAAATAGAATAAGGCCGGGCGCGGTGGCTCACGCCTGTAATCCTAGCACTCTGGGAGGCCGAGGCGGGCAGATCACTCAAGGTCAGGAGTTTGAAACCAGCCTGAGCAAGAGTGAGACCCCGTCTCTACTAAAAATAGAAAGAAATTAATTGGCCAACTAAAAATATATAGAAAAAAATTAGCCGGGCATGGTGGCACGTGCCTGTAGTCCCAACTACTTGGGAAGCTGAGGCAGGAGGATCGCTTGAGCCCAGGAGTTTGAGGTTGCTGTGAGCTAGGCAGATGCCACAGCACTCTAGCCCGGGCAGCAGAGTGAGACTCTGTCTCAAAAAAAGAAAAAAAAAGAAAAGAAAAGAAAGAAAGAAAATGGAATACATATGGAATTTCAAGTTTCCAGACGGCAAATAATGACGAGAAGAGGCAGAGATGAACAGTCTATCCAAAACGATGCGGCACGCAGATGCTGTGCCTGACAGCTCGAGGCCAGTGTGGCAGCACGTGGTGGACCAGGCCGCACGGCAGCTCACGCGCAGGCCAGCCCTCAGTGGCCGGGCCCTGTGGCTGGGGGCCAGCAGGGGTCACCGCGACCGCCGACTCTGTCCAGAGAGCCCCTGGGAGCGCCGACAGCCTGGCCGGCCCCGTGCCTGCCTGCTGCACGTGCAGAGCACCACAGCCGGGACACGCTGGCGACAGCAGCTGCGTGGGCTGCGCCTGCCAGGCCACATCTTCCCACAGCCCTCCGGCAAGCTATTCCCCCACTTTTCAAAGGTGAATTGCTGTATCAACTTCACGGTTTCTCAGTTCAGAATTTAACATTTCTTTTTAACTGTGCTAATACTTTCATTAGAACTGATACTGTTTTTGTTGGTACTTGAGTTATCAAACTGCATGGATTTGAGTGGGACACTTTTAACTCTACTGGGCCCACGAACTACATTATTTTTTTGTATTTTTTATGTAATAAGAAGCTTTTTAGAAATGCACATATTGTATCATAGAAGAACTGCCTGTTACTTTGAATGAAACATTTAGGAAACATTTGGAAAGGCCCTTTCTCCCTCTCAGAATGCAGCGCCTCTGCCCAGAACCTTTCTCCCCCAGGCTCCTGCCCTGCGCCTGCCTAGCACAGGAGAGGCTTCTGCCTGCTGCCCTGGCCCTTTGGGAGAGAGTAATCCGTGTCCTACCAAAACATTCTGCCGCTCCATCACTATGGCATTCTGGGAAATTCACAGAACCTCTCCCGGACCTCAGTACCTGAGGCATGTGTGCAGTGGGCAGAGAGAATGCACCGAAACGAGAAGGCTCTGCAGAGCTCGGCACAGCGCCCTGCACGTGTCACGTGCAAAGGACGCCTCCACTGCCTGCTCTAGAAAGCTCCCATCCAGTGGCGCTGCGTGACCATCAGGTCACAGCGCCGGCACTGCTCTGACAGACCTACACAGTGGGACTGTCTCCAAAACAGTATGGAAACACATCTGTACCTTCCAAGTAATACAGGACAACTTAACAACAGAAACCAAACCACCCAATTCAAACACGGGCGAAGGACTTGAATAGACATTTCTCCAAAGATGACAGATGAATGGCCAACAAGTACTTGAAAAGATGTTCATCATCACTAATCATGAAGGAAATGCAAATCAAGATGACGAGATACCACCTCACAGCCTCAGGATGGCTACTACCATAAAAATAAAAACTAACAAATGTTGGTGAGGATGTGGAAAAACTGGACCCTTGGCACTGCAGGCAGGAATGTAAAATATTGCAGTCACTGTGGAAGCCAGTTTGGTGGTTCCTCGAACAGTTAAAACACAGAGTTACTACATGGTTGGCAATTCCATTCCTAGATACATACCAAAAAAAATTAAAAGCAGCAATCAAACAGATACTTGTACACCAATGTTCGTAGCTGCCTTATTGGCAATGTCCAAAAGGTGGAAACAACCTCAGCGTCCATCAACAGACAAGAGATAAACAAAATCTGAGTCTACACACACCGGAGAATATTACTCAGCCATGAAATGGAATGAAATTCTAACACAGGCTATAGCCTAGATGCACCTTAAGGACACCACACTTGGGAAACAAGATAGTCACAGAAGGACAAGTCCTGTGCGATTCCACCTACATGAGGCCCCAGAGCAGTCAAGACCCTGGAAACAGAAAGTAGAACGGTGGGTGCCAGGGCTGGCAGAGGGCGAGTGGGCAATTCTTGTTTAACAGGGACAGAGTTTCAGTAACACTGTGAACACACTTAATGACACGGAATGTACACCTGAAAATGGTTAAATGTTCAATTTTACGTTACACTTCGCTTACCATCAAAACAACAGCAATAATGAAGAAAGGGCGCATTGCACATACCTGCTGTATTTGGCCATCCTTCTCCTGAAGCCGCAAGGACAAAGATCCCGTCTCCTTTTGGCAGAGAGCCTGTGCCTGCTCGCTCTCAAGTGTACATGTCTCCTGTTTTGCATGCAAAGCAACTTTCTGTTCACCTTCAAATCCACCCTGTACACATTAACAACAAAAATACCGTTAAGCTAGACAATTATGCTTACTCCATGTCTCTGCTGTGAGCTAAGAGTTCAGCACATTCAGCCAACATTCATCGAGCCCCACACACAGCAAGAGCAGGGATAAAACAGACCGAGGCTGCTGACTGCGGCAAACACGGCTTCAAGTGAGCTTACTGGAGAAGGTAAGGGAAGTTCTTTTCGGGGACGGCACACCAAATGGCGCACAAGCCTGCACTGGCGACAGCTCTGTGTGGCGAACAGCTCGCTACCTTTCCCAACAGTGACTGCGGTCATCTCCAATACACTAAGAAATTCACCATTGTCAGGGGATTATGACCATGAAAATCCAGGATTTTTAGAAACCTAGATTCCTTCAGTTTTAAAAGATAAACCCTCTTTCTCTGTCAGAACAACAAGCCTTGGGGTGGCTGAACTCGCCCAATCCCACCCCTCCTCTCCAATCTCTGCAGCAGCCCTGAAAACCGGTAGCCACTGGTGGGGGACAGAATGGAGTTGGAGCACCCTTCTCAGGACCAGTCTTCTGCAACCTGCATCAGAGTCCACTCTGCGCCAACAACTCTCTCTCCAGCTGGTCTGCTGAAGACAATCCGTGGCAGCTGCTTAACATCACGGCTGCCTGAGATGGACATACCAGCTAGGACTACTAAGAGGCTGACCAAAAAACTGAAAAAGAAACACCAGAGAATGAGGTATCCACAGGGGGCTTTGAAAAGCTCCAATATATTCTGGGGCTCTAGAAGGCACAAGCATGTGCAGGGCAGCGTCCATGCGAGGACAGGCCTGAGGAAGCCCTGGCTCCCACTGCCCACTGACCTTGCCACTCTGCACGAGCAAGAAGCGAAGGCTACTGCAGAGCTGCAAACCACCTGCTGGAGCACTGAAGGCACCCCCCCCCAGACACAGCCCCTCAGGGGAGAAAGAGAAGTGATAAAACACAACTAGCTAGATATCCAGGAGCTGAAAAGGGCAATCACTGAAACGAAAAACTCACTGGGGGCTCCGCAGCAGATTCAGGTGGGCAGAAGAAAGAATCAACAAACCTGAAGACGGGTCAGTTAAGATTATCCAGTCTAGGGATGGAAACAAAAATGAAGAAAAATAAGCAGAGCCTCCAAGGACTGTGGAGCGCCCTCAAGCCAACTAATACACACATGACAGTATGTGTATACTGTCAGAAGGAGAGGAGAGCAGGAAAGGGGAAGAAAGAACACTTAAAGATACAATGGCCAAAAATTTCTCAAATTTGTTGGAGAAAAATTAATCTATATATACAAGAAGCCCAGTGAACTCTAAGTAGGATAAGCTCAAAGAAAGAGATCCTGAAACCTACACACATCATGACCGAACTTTTGAAAGAATCTTGAGAGCAGCGATTCACCCACGGGACCCTCGGTGGGGCTGATAGCTGACTTGTCTCAGAAGCCAGAGCTGAGGCAGGGGCAGCAAGTCCAAAGGACTGAACAAAAAGACTGCGTACCAGGAATTCTATTTCCAGGACAGTATCTTTCAAAACTGAAAAGGAGGCCGGGTGTGGTGGCTCACGCCTGTAATTCCAGCACTTTGGGAGGCTGATGTGGGAGGATCACCTGAGGCCAGCAGTCAAGACCAGCCTGGGCAACATATCCCTGTCCCCACAAAAAAAAATTGTTAACTTTTTTAAATGAAGGCAAAGTTAAGACAGTCCCCAAAAAACAAAAACTGAAAAAATTCATCACTAGCAAACCTGTTCTGTAAGGAACACTGAAGGGAGTCCTTCAGGCTGAAATGAAACGACCCTAGGTAGTAACCTGAATCCATAGGAAGATATCAGAGCACCAATAAAAGTAACTATACAGATAAATATATAAGACAAAATAATTGTGCTTTGTGTAACTCTTTCTTCTGCTATCTGATTTAAAAGACAATTACATAAAGCAATGAGCACAGAATACACAAAAGATGTACTTTGCATGACGATATTAGCACAAAGGAGGGAGGAGGGAATGAAGCTATACAGGCAAATTGCTTTCTAAAAGATTAAAATTAAGTTTGAGCCAGGCACAGTGGTTCACACCTGTAACCACAAGGCTTTAGGAGGCCCAGGTGGGAGGACGCTTGAGCCCAGGAGAACTTTGAGGCTGCAGTGAGCTGCAATCACAGCCCTGTACTCCAGCCTGGGTGACAGAGCAAGACCCCATCTCTAAAACATAAATTAAAATAAAGTTTGTATTAATCTAAACCAGACTGTTATGAAGTATTTACTGTAATGCCCAGGGCAAGCACTAAGAAAAAACTCTCAAAAAAGTGAACAGTAGTGCCTCCTTATTTGCAGTTTCATTTCTGCAGTCTCAGTTACCTGTGGTCAACTTCAGCCTGAAAACATTAAATGAAAAATTCCACAAATAAACAATTCATAAGTTTTCAACTGCGTGCCATTCCAAACAGTGTGGTGACATCTATGTCACCCAGCCAGGAAGGGGACATGAATGGACCCCTCCGTCCGCACATCCACGTGTGTGCTGCACACCTGCCAGTCACTCAGCAGCCGTCTGGGTGATCAGACCGACTGGCAGGGTGACAGCGCCTGCGTTCCAGTCACCCTCACCTTTCTGAATCATGGCCTCCAAGTGCAGGAGCAGCTCTAGGGGGCCTTGGAACACATCCCCGTGGACAAGGGGGACTACCGCACAGTAAAATAAACATCAAGGACATCAAGGTGGAAAGCAGGTGGCGACGGAGGAAGAGGGGAACAAAAGGACGGACACACGGAAGACAAGTGCCAAGCACTGACACACACCGCGACGCCAATGAGCCCAGAAACCACGCTCAGCGAAAGACACCAGGCACAGAAGGGCACATGCTGTGTGATTCCACTTACATAAAATGTCCAGAAAAGGAAAATCCAGAGATGGAAAGTACGTTAGAGGTTCCCAGGGACTGGGGGAGGGGAGGGAGGATGAGGAGCAACTGCAAACGGGGAAGGGGTTTCTTTTCGAGGCAATGAAAATGTTCTAGAATCAAACTTTTCTTGGATCTAAGATACCTGATGACAGTTTCTTAGCAGAAAAGACACGTTAAGTAGCAAATTTAAATATTAAAATGCAAGACGAAAAGTTGCCCAGAAAAAACTCAGTTTCCAAGACAATGAAATTATTTTATGTTTTAACTCTGCATGTTAAAAACTAATTGAAAATGAAATCTGGGGGTGCAATGCACATTATATGGGTGATGGGCACACATAACTTTGACTCAAACTGTACAAAAGCAATTCATGTAACCCAAATGTTTGTACCCCTGTAATATTCTGAAATTAAAAAAATAAAAGAAAATTTTCTTCGCAGGTAGGAAAGCATAGCAAGAAGTGCAGCCCCCACAACGCCTGGGGGTGGAGGGGCCACGCCTGCCTCTCCTCCTCCAGCTCTGCCCAGAGCGGGGGCTCGGCTCCCACCACTGGGCGAGCACCCTTCCCAAAGCGTCATGGACACACATTGCTCTGACAGCAGAGATCACCTCTGCCTTGTGCCTTCCGGTGTGACAGCACGCGGAGGAAGGTGCGCGGGACTCGCAGGCAATCCGTTCGGAACTCGCCGGAGACGTCAGGTGGGCTCAGGACTCCCACCTTGAATGCCACACTCAGAAAACAGGGCTGACACGGAACAGCACTGGCGTCACACCCTCAAGTTCTGGAGACTATTTCTGAACTATGAATATAGTCACTTCTATAAAATTTCACTCCTGAAATAGACCTAATATCATTTCTGTGACTCACTACAAAGTTTCTGAAGTGCTTTAATTACCTCATTTGTACCCCAACCACCAGAGGGAGCGGAGCCAGGAGGGGTCCGCACCCCCCACAGCTAAGAAGGAAAATGCAGCCCAGGGAAGGAGAGTTAGCAAGGTGCTGGCCACATGCCTGCCAACCACAAAACGTCAGCGATTCAAGGACAAAACCCCGAATGCCAGCCGGCACCGCAGACTGACAGGACTGAAGCCAAGAGACTAGGAAAATAAGAAAAAAATCAACACCCAGGAAAATGCAACCCCACAATGCCCACGATAAATCACAATTAATAGCAGAGCTGGAAACAACCGCAGTGGGTGGGCTCCCCAGGCCAGGCCCATGTGTGCCCTCAGTAATCCCGCCTGCAGGTCCCGGCAGCCCTGAGCTCACCCAGCCACGGTGGCCAGAGCTCAGAGGCTTAGATCAGTGGTTCTTTTGAAAACTTTTCTGAGCCACAGAGTACTTTCCTTAGGCAAAAATATTTCACAGAAGCCTAACATACTCCCCACACTCAGGAGCACGGCCCTGCGGGCCCGCCCCCTCTCTTCCTCGGTGACCTCTGAGCCTCCCCAGGCCACTGGACGGTGGAGGGCGGGCACACACAGAACCCAGGCCAGGAACAGCCAGCGTGGGCAGATGCTGCGTCCCTTCCTTGTGGGCCCGGAGGCCTGGGCAGACAGCATGAGACACCCCCTGCAGCCGGAAGCTCAGCTTATCACGATCCTCAACCTCCACTGTGTTTCAGGAAGGGTTTTAAGGCAGTTCATGGAGACACAACGTGCACCGAGACGACTCGAGGGTGGCAGGACAGCGGCCGGCACGCAGGGCCTCGAGCCCCGTCTCGTGCCCCGTGGGGGCCGCCCTAACCTTCCGCCCGAGAGGCGGCAAGGACTCGAGGCCCGTCTGTCTGAGCGGCCCTGCCTCAGGAGGGCAGCCAGCGCCCCATCTCACAGGCCCAGGACCTCCCGGACACTGGGCAGCTGGCAGGAGTGTGTGTCCCTGGGCCCCCCCTCAGCCTCCAGGGAGGTCCCAGGCCTGCACCCCACAGGGGCCCTTCACCGACCGTCACGTCTGCTCCTAACTGTTCCGGTTACCACGGTCTAAGTGGCAATGGCAATACGGAAAAGATGTTCTCAAAAAGTTCTTCTCTAGTTTTTCTACAAACGCACAGAATTACAGGAAAACGCTGTGCACTTTAACCATTAAGGAAACACAACACACATGCCTGGAGGAGACAGAAAGCGGGACTGCACCAGGAAGACTGGCGTGAGGGCGAGGCACAGCCAGCGGATAATGAATTAAAGACACGCAAAGTACATCTGCGCCGACCACAGGTTCTCCTCATGTTTGCAAATATCAAGGCAGGAATAAATCTGGTTTTCTTATCTAAGAAAAGGTAAAATCGCCCTGAGCAACCAGTGCTGGTCATATCACAACCTGCTCCTGTGTCCCAGAACTCTGCTTGGTGTTGCCGGCCGAGGGGAGGCGTCTCGATGGGACACACATTCCGATCAAGAAGAATCAAGCTTACGTTTTCAGAGAGCTTTTCTCACAAGCAAGCTCCAAAGGGCAGCCACCGGGGAGGTAACTCAATCGCCCCACGAGCGAGTGTCCACGATCCTGCGACCAGCGGCTCTGCTTTCCAAACAGGTGCGACGATACTTGAGGCCAGATCAAGTGTGGCCGCAGCGGAGGAACAGTGTGTCCCCGCTATTTTGGGACGATGAGCCGGCAGGCCTCACGTGACCCCACTGCAGGGCAGAGCTTGAGGCCAGGCTGAGAAGAGCGGCCTCCACGCAGGAAGCAGCCCAGCAACAGGCCACGCGCTGCGGGGCTACGGGCGCGCTCAGGGGAACGAGGGGCCGACCAACGGCATAGGAAGAGGATTCTAAAAGGTCCGGCGCAAGCGAGGCCCCGTGTGGATCCTGATTTGACCAGGCAGGGAGAGGTGGCACTTGGGTTGGGCATGTGATGAAACAGAAGAACCGCTGCTGGCTTTCTGGTTAGAACGGATCGTGGTTGTGCTACCTCGGGGGAAGAACACCTTGCTCGACACTGACCTGTACAGACGAGAACACGTGGTGGTGTCGGGGATCTACTTCTAACCACCAGGAGGAATGCACTGAGTGTGCCCCGCTGGACAGCAGCACCAGGGGTTATTAAATTAGTCTACTTCTACACGTGTTGAAATCTTCCCCAACAAAAAGTTAACCCAAAATAAAACAGCACATCCCACCTCCCCAAGCCTGATTGGCTTTTCCTGTGAAATCAGCCAGACAAAAACAATCACGTAAGAGTCTATAACACGCACGTCCTTACTAGCAAAGTACACAGGCAACTTCCTCGAGCAAACTTGCACCCCACTAGAAAAATACTTCAAAGACATCCCAGGAGCACTCGGGTAACAGTCACTGCAGAAGAATTAAAGTGCTAAGCCAAGAACATGAGACACGGTTTCAAAATGTGAGCAGCTCTTTGTATTACGAACAGACAAAATGGGCAAGAGAAACACATTGACGACTGGGCAGATTTCTTTAGCGACAGTCCTCTGAAAAGGGAGACGACAGAATCTGATTGTTTCAGAGAAGCAGAGACCTACAGGGCGCCCTCAGCACGTCTCAGGTCTCAGGGCATCACAAGCCCATCCAGAGTGGTCCCTACAAACCCGTCTGCAAACCGCAGCAGGGCTGAGGCTCCCACCCCACAGGGCAACTCCAGCCTCCGGGCCCCGGAAGAGAGGGCGGCCTTCCCAGGGGATCCGCACGGAACCTGCCTTCCAGCCGAAGCAGAAGTAGCGGGAATGCCAGTGTTAGGAACCACCCGGACTTTGAGGTCCTCAGCCCTAAGGTTCGCCAGCTCTGGCCGCCTGGCCCCTGTGACAGCCCCTCAGGGCTTGCCCTCCAAGGGTCCCAGGAGACCAAGGAGCAATCCCAGAGAAGACCAGCTCCCTCCAACACAGGGAGAAATCTCATTTTTACGCTTCCCTTTGTTTCGTAATCTCCTCTAAGTCTGATTCTAGGCACTTCCACGTGAATAAACAGTTTAAATTCTAATTTCAGAGACCAGTCATACGTCACACATGACTAAGAGCAACAACTGTTAATCTAGTAAATCTAGGCGAACACAAGGGCCTTATTTTATGGGTAGAACGAGATACTAGTATGTCCTTATCTAAAACACCCCCTAGAAACAGTCTGCACAAAAACTAATCATCTCAATAGATTTGCACACAGTGCTTCTAATAAAATACAATTATTTATGAAGAGACACAGACTCTTACCCTCCTTCCCGGAAAGACAGGAAGACACTCAGGCCTCCGGGGCATCCAGCCAGAGTCCTCGATGGACCCAGGGACCTCTCCTGCCTTCGAGGGTGGGATGCAGAATCACGTGTGCGCCCTGCGTCTACATAGGCTGTGTGCGCTGCGTGTCTGTGTGTGCGCTGCGTGTCTGTGTGTGTGTCTGTGTGTGCTGTGTGTCTGTGTGTGTGCTGCGTCTGTGTGGGCACTGCGTGTCTGTGTGTGCGCTGCGTGTCTGTGTGTGCTGTGTGTCTGTGTGTGTGCTGCGTCTGTGTAGGCGCTGCGTGTCCGTGTGTGCTGTGTGTCTGTGTGTGTGTGCTGTGTGTCTGTGGGTGCTGCGTGTCTGTGTGTGCGTTGCGTGTGTGTGTAGGCACTGCGTGTCTGTGCGGTGCTGCATGTCTGTGTGGGCACTGCGTGTCTGTGTGTGTGCTGCGTGTCTGTGTGAGCGCTGCACGTCTGTGTGAGCGCTGCATGTCTGTGTGTGTGCTGCGTGTCTTGTGTGCACTGCGTGTCTGTGTGAGTGCTGCGTGTCTGTGTGTGCTGCGTGTCTGTGTGTGTGCTGCGTGTCTGTGTGTGCTGAGTGTCTGTGTGTGAGCTGCATGTCCGTGTGTGTGCTGCGGGTCTGTGCGGCGCTGCGTGTCGGTGTGTG
>CAUYRT010062389.1:0-43240 GCA_963574885.1 Lepilemur ruficaudatus | reverse complement strand
CTCTGTTGCCCAGGCTAGAGTGCCATGGCATCAGCCTAGCTCACAGTAACCTCAAACTCCTGGGCTCAAGCAATCCTTCTGCCTCAGCCTCCCAAGTAGCTGGGACTACAGGCATGTGCCACCATGCCTGGCTAATTTTTTCTATATATATATATATTTTTTTAGTTGTCCAATTAATTTCTTTCTATTTATAGTAGAGACGGGGGTCTCACTCTTGCTCAGGCTGGTTTCGAACTCCTGACCTTGAGCGATCCTCCCGCCTCAGCCTCCCAGAGTGCTAGGGTTACAGGCATGAGCCACCGCGCCCGGCCTAAGTGATGTTTTAAAATACAAGTAAGCAAGCATTTCCAAAGTGCCAACAGAGCAATATGATCTGTACAGAAAATATCCTATTTTCAAATTGTTTCTTTTACAGAAAGTCAATGATAACAGCAATAATAATAACCTACATTCACATGGCTAATGCAGTTTAAAAAGCAGGTTTTTTAAAACAAAAAGAACTTTCCTGTTCAGCCATCATTGTGTAAACAAGGCACCATTTCCTTGGTCTAATCTCTAAGTAGAGAATCTGTAAAAAACAGTTGGGTCTGCTGGTGTAAAGATTTTTTCTAAATTCCAATGTGTGAGTGTGTATGGGTTTGGTGGGCTGGGAATTAACTTAGTACTTTATAAAACAGCAAAACTATTTGCTATTTTGTTGTTCATTACATTGAACATACCTGTGAAAGCTTATAGACATGCTTTTTGTTTTAGGGAAAAATCTGAGTGAAAGAGAGGATAAATAAATAGTAAAATAAATTAGCAATAACGTGTAACACTGCAATGCCACGTGATTTACCCATCGGCTGCCCTATTGTGGCTGCCATTAAAAAAAAAAAATCACCATTTTCCTGGAGGCTCACAATCTGTTTAGCATCGGGATAAATACTTTAGAATTATTAGCTGATTTAACCCTCACAACAGACTTACGTACAGATGAAGAGATGGACACTAGAGGAACTAAAATAACTTGCCCAAGGCCAAACACTTATTAAGCAAGAAGGAAGGAAGATTCAATTCCCCTATAATTGTTTAGTGCAATTTGTAAACTTTAAACATTAAAAATTCCAGGTAAAATTGTAATGTTATCCTTCACTTCTGCAATCAAGAAAATACAACAATTAAATATTCCTAAAGTTTCGAGTCTTAGTTACATCTTCACGTAGCTGACTGCAAATAGAATATACGTCTTATAATTTTTCAGAGTTGGTTCATTATAGGATTCTGCAAGGGATCATCAATTTAATTGATAAAAAATTAAAGGGAATAGTTCCCTTTACAAGTATGAATGGACAGAGACATCCTAGAATGACTACTGAGGAAAACTGGAACTTCTCTTGTACATAAATACAGCATGAGTCATTTATCCTTTTAGCTCAAGCACAATGTTGTTGAAAGCATGACATTAATTGATGCAAAACCTCAAACATCAGTGATTCAAGAACAGTAGATATTTTTAAAAGCTTGTTGATATGAATTTGAAAACAGTAGATATTACTAAAAGTCCAAAGAAAACAGCACAATTAATAAGAAGTATTAATTGGTAGCAAAAATGTAGCTAACATTGTTATAGTTTGAAGCAAAAAACAAAACAAACAAAAAAAAGAAAACCTCTATTTTTTTGCTACAAATACTTAGAAAAACTTTGTTCCTTTCTTCCTTCTGTATCATCTTCCCTCACATCCAGATAAGTCACCGATAATTTTAGCTTTCTTTAGACTCTCTTATGTCACTCATTAAGCAGCTTTTAAAAAATATATATAACATGTTCTCTTTAGAAATGAAAAAAAAATTGTTTTTTCTTTGTAGGTGGAAGTGCAATATAATCTAGAAAAGCCCCTACTCTCTAGATACAGGTGAGTAGGAGAGTGACTCACATTAGGGACTGGCAGATGTCAGCACCTGTCATGAGGAGTTAGGATCTGTGAGCCAAACTCCTTGGGCTGAGAACACACTCCTGCAAGTCTTAGAGACTGGGAGCTACAACAAGGCATTCAGGCTGGAAAGCAGTCCTGGATCTGTTTGAGACTGATTGCCCTTGGTGAAGTCAAGCTGCTGTTGGGGCTCAGAAAACAATGCCCCAAAGTATAGTGCTTCGGCATGCTGAGTGCTTTAAAAATTCAAAGCCCTCAGAAATTAGCCTCAGAACCAAAGTCTCTGTCTGACCTTCTCCTCTCTCATCTTTTTTCCTGAAGCACCTGAAGCACTCTCTCTGGGATTTCCTTATCTGACTAAGAAAGCTTCTTTCTAAAAGAAATGCAATCATCTTTACCTCCCAACCTCCCTTACCTACCCCCCATCTGCCAAGAAATCTCATCAAGTAACCAGGAAAGATCAACTACTGAGAAGAGAAGAGACTGGAGTCCTCATCAGGCCCAAACAGACTTTTCATATATCTTTCTGAGGGTAGCTTCTGGAGTGCACCCTGTGGAAATTTATCTGATTAATAAGACAAAACTTTGTTCCTGTGCAGTTCTGCCCCTTGCCTTCCCATAACTTGCCCCATTCCTTGTCAAAAGAAAATCATTTGGGTCCATGCATCTTTCACCTATGAAGACAGTATTTAAGCCTCAACCATTTGGCCACTCTTCGAGTTTCACACTTTGTGAACGGGTTCTGTGTCCCTATGCATGTTAAAACAAATTTTGTATGCCTTTTTGTCCTATCAATTGACCTTCTGTCAATTCATTTTCAGCGAACCTTTAAAGGGTGGAGGAGAAGCTCTCTTTTGGCCTTTATACCACTGCTTGTGAAAATGTGATCCCTATCCATCTGTCAGAATCACTTGGGTTGCTTGTTAAACATGCAGATTTATGCCTCAAGCCAGAGCTACAATCTCAAATTCCCCAGAGGTTGAGCCTAGGAGTCTGCCTTTGACCAGTCTTCCCAGGGGATGCATAGTCACACTATAGTCTACGGCCATCTGTTTGCAGCCATACACAAAATATCTGTAACCTTTGCCCCTTTCCTTCACACTCAAGAGGACTATATTATTTTAGAGAGAGATGTAAATTCATCTAAATTCAGGCAATTCACTTAAAACCTTCTGTATTTTATTAATAGGAAATTACTTGTGACATACGTCACAGTGAGTCCCAAAGTGTGTGAAAACATGGAGGTGAGAACTGCTGTGAGGTTCTGGGAGACTCCGACTTGTTAAATTCCCACAACAATCATTCTGACTTTTCTACAGAGCACTCCAAAGACTTACCCTTTAGAGCTTATATTTTGATGATGTGATTCCCATAGGAAATATGTTAATCCTTATGAGAAATCAGATAATTTTGTGGATATAATACAACATTATAATTTTAAATAGAATAGGATCCACTACTGATAAAGTCTTAATAAAGGGAATATAAAATTCCCCAGCTGGAAATTCTAATTTCACCATTTAATAACTAACACTGGCTCTGAAACCCATGCATATTTTGGAACATCACCAATATTTGGTAGGCAAAGTGTGGGAAGCAAAAAGAGAATTTAAATGAACCCATGCACATGCACACACACACATACACACACACACATACACACACACATACAAGTGCACTGAAATGCCAAGACCTATTATTCTGATTTTGTTTAAAAACCTCCTCACATTTTTCAGAGTGAATCATCCACTGTGGTCATTTGTTAAGCATCACTAGTTATCATTCTCAATTTGCAATTCACATCCATGGCCAAATGGCATTGCTCTTATCCAGATTTTTATTTTGTTAAAAAAATCTATTTTTAAGACTAAAACAAAATGTATGCATTAAGAGGCCTTTGTTAATTTATCCATGTCACTTGGCAGTAGGCCATAGATAGTAACAATCACTATTATATTAATTAGGATTACTTTATAAGGTAATATGGTGGGTGAGGCATCAGGCTGGCAAATTTTGATCACCAGGAGAGCAGAGCAAAAGTTCTACAGGATGCAGTTCTCCTTTCATAAGCAAAAATGGAGGCAATTCAGGAGTGGCTTGAGGATATGGAGGGTTCAAGATTGAGGGGAGGAGGAACTGAAAAATAGAGAGTAGGCTGGGGCATAACAGAGCCAGATGTAAAAACCCTGTCATAGTCAGGCATGGTGGAACGTCACAAAAGAACTTGAAGCAGATGCTTCTTTCCCAGATACATGGAGATTTGAGAAGTGGGCAGTTCAAGACAAAACCCATTTTATTTACAGACAAACATTAAATCTCTGTGCTGCTTCTCATTGCTATGAGGAAGCATAGTCTCATCAGGGCCTCCAAGTCAGGATTTTTAGATAAAGGTTGGTTTATGGTATAAAATTTAGTATGTTACTTGAAGCAAACCATCATGGAAATGCAAGAGTACAAAAAGTGAATTGCTGATTGAGTATAATAATAACTCTTATGCATTAAGTACTTAACATCTGCCAGCCATTTTGCTAAGTGCTTTACATATACTAATTGTGTGTTCATCACAATTCCATGATGAAGGTATTATTCTCTCAATTTTTCAGATGACAAATCAAAGGCTAATTAAAGTAAAGAAGGACAGCAGGTAGGTGACAGAGCTAGAATTTGCACTCAAATCTGATTTATTCCAGCCCCTCTATCTTAATTGCAAGCTTGAATGCCTCCAAAAACTAAAAAAAAAATTAACTACATAAAAAGCATTAACTGACCTACAAGCACCTCTGATCCATATAAAATAAGACCAAATTTGTATTTTAAAATCCTTGCAAAATTTCAGGAACATTTTCATGGAATAAAGTATGACCCATGTATAAATACTTCAAAACAGGTCTCTAAAAATTAACACCACTGAGGGCTCAGGCCTTACCACAAATCCAATAGCAGCTGTATCTAATAATATTCTTGCCATCCAGAAACTGAAGTCAACCTCCTGCTTTTCATCTCATCCAATTGGCAATTAGGAGTCTTACCTCATACCTGGGACCTAATTTATGGATATTTTTGCCATCTGACAACAGTGGTATAATCTTCAAGTTTTTCTTTTGTTGGGGACTATTTTTTTTTAGAATGAGTCCCTACTACTTTCACTCTTCTCAGACAAGGACCAAAACTTGTCAGTGGACTTCCTCGTCCACCTGCAATCTCCTTCAAACCTCATCTCATACATCAACACCTTCTGACACTTCTTCTCGCTGACCGAGAGTGAGATGCCTCCATTCTCTTTTCACCAGAGCATCCTGCACATCTGTGGCTTGCATCTTGCTTCTACGTAGCTGTAAATTAGGTGCTATTACATCAACCAGATCGCAGTATCCATCTTTGTATCTATCTTGCCAGCATGGTGGCCAATCCCCTGCCACATCCCAATAAATATTTATAAATCGTGAGTGGCTGCATGAATGTTTCTGATGAATCTTAAAAAAAAAAAAAAAGAAAAATTTTTTTTGCTTTTATTATTATTTTTTAGAAACTGATGTTTATATTTCATCCGCCTTATTTCCATCTTGCTTAAGTGCTTATGGAAGAACAGCTTAAGGCCACTTGGTGGTTGTTCCTGCCCATTTGGTGGCTTAAGCAGTGGGAGCTATAGACCAGGCTGCAGCCGGGAGCTGCCGTACAGGCTCAGAGGGCACCTGCACAATTTCAGACCAGTCCGCCGCCTCAGGTTGAGTAGCAGTGAACCTGGGAGCCAGAAAGGTCCATTCACCCTGAAATTCCTCCTTGGTTGCAGCCTTTGGCAGCAGCCAGCTCTTCCTTTCCATTGTCCTCAGGATCTCTGTGGAAGTAGAGATCAGGCGTGACCTTTCCTGGGTACTCATGGGAGATGGTAACACTCATGCACGAAACTGCCCACGCCAAGATCCACACCGGAACCCGGGGGTGTGAGCTCCCTTGTTGTTGCATGGTATGGCAATGTCCACGTAGCACAGAGGAGAATCTGTGTGAACAGTGGTAGTCAGGTTAACACAAGATGCCTCTGTGAGAGGCTGGTGGTCAGCTCTAGAATCAATAACCACCAGAAGACGCAGTTCCAGAAGGCTGCCTTGATCTGGTTAGTGAAGGCTCCGTGAGTGAAGTGGCCAGAAATAGCAGTGGCTCTAGTGGCAGCACAGTTGGCTGGCCGGTATTCCTGGAGGATAAGACACTGACATCAGCAGGGTTTTCAATGGCAGCAATGGCACGAGCTGCCAGCAGAGGCTTCTTCCAGGTCCTCTTTGACTTTTTGATATAGATGCCATCACTTTTCCTTTTGTAGATGGGTTGTTCCATTTGGAAGTCCAGGTTGGTGCCACCAAAGTGGTTCCTACTGTAAGGAATTTGAGGACATCCGCCTCCTTCATTTGTAGGACACCAAGAGCTCCAGACATTATGAAAATTGCTCTTTAACTTAGGACAGGAATCCAGAACAATGTCATGTGGACCTCTCCATGGGTAGCTCGGAAAGGCTATTATTATTTTTAATTGATAGATAATCATTGTACATACTTATGGGGTACAGTGTGATACTTCAGTACATATATACAATATGTAATGATTGAATCAAAGTAATTATCATATCCATCACCTCAAACCTTTTTCTTTGTGTTGGACTCTTTTTGAACTATTTTTCTTCCTCATATAACATTAGCCCTGACCTTCTCTACATCCTCCTACGAAAAGAAACAAATTATTGGGTCTAGATCACCATTGATGACACAGAGTCAACTATTGTCTAGGCATCACAAAGCTAGTAATATCAGTATGGTCCCAATCTTAAAGGAAAAAAGTGTTTTTTAATCTTCTCTTTGAAGATTTCTTTATCGCATTTTAAAATTTAAAAAAAATAACTAAAAACCTTGTCCTGAAATGAGGAAGGAAAGGTAGAAGAAATATTAAAGATCTGTATCTGCTAATCTTTTTGTCTGTGTCCAATATGAGCTACCTAAAAGATACACATATAGCTGTAGTAAGATTATTCACTATCCATTCTGACTCCCTGTTGTGTATCTGATGGCACCTCCTGTTACTCTGCTCTCTCCCTCTTTATTCTAGCCATATTTACTTCCTTGCTCTTCTTGTACATGTTAAACACTCCTATGCAAGGCCAGGCATTCACCATTCACCATTCCCTCTGCCTTATGTGCTCTCTCCTGCACGTAAAAAAATTCATTATCTGGGTGGCTCATTCCCTGGCTGAACTCAGGCCTCTTCCTAAGGAACACGTGGACAGAATTTCCCTCCTTTGCCACTCAATGGAAATCAACCCTTATTCTCTCAGGTCTTATTCTTCCTTAATTACCCCCACCTAACATAGTATAGATGTATTTGTATAGTTCCAGCGTATTGTCCAGAGCTCCAGGGTAACTGGGATGCTATCACCAGCCCCTAAAAGAGGATCTGGTACACAGTAGGGGCCCAATCAATCTGTGCTGAATGAATAATGCAACTCTCCACTAAAAGAGCTTATCCAGTTATGTAGGTAAGGTGACAATGTTGAGAACTATACGATATAAAAGCTAAATAGCATAATACCTGAATGATGCGCTACATAGTAGTGTGGAATTAAGGGCCAGCGACATAATAATAGGCATAGACAATAAGTGGGTGTCCAGGAATGCTTGAGATGTTTTATAGGACCAGGAAGGAAAATGATTTTCTCTGTTTCTGTCTAGGGTGTTGAAAATCTCCTTCTAAGGTGGAAGACACACTTTTGAAGATGACCTGCTCCTCCTGCAGGCTTCCAAAAGTAGGACAAAGTCTGGTCACCCTGTCAAAACCTGTCCCCATAGTTATGAGTTGACATGGATGCAACATTTACAAGGCTGTCCTGCACACTTTTGAGGAGACAAGTCCCATCATAATGTCCTGGGATAGGGCCAACATCTACAGGGAAAACCAGAATGTGTGCAACTGAAAGCCTTTGGTCTTGATAGCCAAGTTGGCAGCCTCCTCCTGTGGTTTGACTCCAGGGATTTGCTGTCTTGTCTCTTACAATCTAGAAACATAGAAAATGTGGAAGCCAGACTGCCTTACACCTACCACTCAGCTGCCTTCAGGGCAACTGTTCTTGTAATTACTTGCTTTATACTCAGAAAATGCAAATAAACTTTATTATTAGCAAAAGCAAAACCTAGAAATGAAGGTCAATCTAATGGAGAAATAGCAAATGAATTCTTGGTACATAAATTATGAAAAATTTAAGCGACCTTATACTTTTTAATATTTCTATCACTGACCCCAACTTCCTCCCACTTTCCATTCTGATACATTTAGATAATTATATATACACGTACTTTCAGGTTTTTGAAAAACAAGCTAGGATGCTTATAAAATCAGAAAGATGAAACTGCATCCAGACATTTTAGCTGTCAAATAAACTGCATGTATGATAGCGATGTCAACACTGTCCTCCACCCACAGTTATGACTCTCAGAAAGGCTTCTCATGTAATTTTCCTGAAAGACAGTGTTCCAAGAGGCTTACAGCTTCCCTCCAGGGTTACAATTAAGTCACCTTTGCAAACAATTGCCTTAGAAGGATTTCTTTCCAGTCATTTGTACTCATCAAAAAAAGAAGACTGCTTTACATTCTTTTTCCCTTTCAAGCTTTGAATATGATAACATTCACTCTGCCATGGAAAGCTGCATTAACTTTCATGCTAAAATATACTTTTATTTGCAGCACAAGCCTTCAGGCTAAAACCAACCCCTGGAGACTGATGATGTCAGAAGGAAGAATGTCAGAATCCCCAGAGCTTGTTTCACAAATAGTTAACTCTAGAATATATCTACAAATATGACAGGAGCCTGAATTCTTACCTACTGTCACCTCTGTCTCTAGGCAGAAGGATCCAGAGAGGGAGGTAGGTCATTTTTTATTTGCGAAAGAGCTTTGAGCATTTTTTGCTTCAGCAGCACATTACACAAGATTGGAATGATGCTTAGCAGCTTAGCATGGCCATATTTCTTAAAAGCTAGAAGCACAGCAGTATGCATAGCATACTAACTTTTGTGTAACAAAAAGGGAGAAAGAATATATATTTGTCTTTGACTGTACTGGCATAAAGAAATACTGAGTAGGTAACAAACCTGTTTAGCTTTTCTCTTTCTTTCTTTCTTTTTTTTTATTTTAAGACAGAATTTCACTCTATTGCCCAGTGCCATGGCGTCAGCCTAGCTCACAGCAACCTCAAACTCCTGGGCTCAAGCAATCCTCCTGCCTCAGCCTCCCGAGTAGCTGGGGCTACAGGCATGCGCCACCATGCCCGGCTAATTTTTTTTATATATATTTTAGTTGTCCAGCTAATTTCTATTTTCAGTAGAGACGGGGTCTCGCTCTTGCTCAGCCTGCTCTGGAACTCCTGAGCTCAAATGATTCGCCGGCCTTGGCTTCCCACAGTGCTAGGATTACAGGCGTGAGCCACCACTCCCCGCCTTAAACCTGTTTAGCTTTAAGGAGGGGTATGGCAGACTTAGTAGGTGGGCAGAGGAATAGAGAGGAGTCTTCTGTGTAACCTTTTTGTATTGTTTGAGCTACAGCTTCCGCCAGGGTTACAATTCACCTGTTAAATTAAACAATTTAAAGATACGGTCTCTGTATGGCTGGTGGCGAGCACCCCCTCCCCTCCCTAAAGAGGAGAGACCCACAAAGGTGACTGTTAGGCCCAGCGAAGTTGAAGGATAACCACACCCAGATGCTCACCCGGATCAGAGTTTCGATTCCCGGATTCTGAAAATACCACTAACCCCTCCTAATCCTCAATAACCTCCAAAGGTCACTGTGGAGAATCCCCAACTCTTCCCGCCGAAAGCCCCCGTCCGGCCTCCAATAGCATAAAAGCCCTGACCCCTTTCAAACGGGCGCGACTTCTCGGGCCCCATTCCTCGGGACCGTGAACCTCGCCCGGGAGCGCTCAATAAAGCCACGTTGTTTGGCCCTCCTCTGTCTCTCACCTCCTTTCTGCCGCCGCCAACCTCACAGTCTCCTTTCCTAAGAGTTTACAGTGCTTCGTCTTACCTTTGAAAGTGATACCACTTGGCTCTTAGGTTTTACATGCCCGGGACGTTAATTCAGTATCCATGACTTCCAAAATAGTACGCTTCTTATGAAAGCAGACCACAATTAGATTATTCTTATGACTAAAACCTACGCGGTGTTAGGTAGGTAGCAAAGGATTCTGGGTCTCGGAGGGATGAAGGCAGTTGCTGTTGTGGTTCACCCCGTCAAAGGGGCTTTCAGAGAGAGAGAGAGGCTCACGGGAGATCCGCATGCGCAGTAAGACTCAGGCTATCTAACTCCCAACTGTCCAATCAAAGTGGTTCTCTGATGACGTCTGAACCACGGGGAGGTTCCCTAGCCGGATACTATCAAATAAGACCCAGACCATAACCAAGGTCTCTCTTTGGCTGCGAGATGGGGTCCGGGTGTCATCTATAGCGCATGTACCTTGCTCTGTGAACCTATATCTTATTCTTGCTCTCTAATCCTATCTTGCTCCCTGGGCCCTTACTTTCGGTATGTCTGGTCATTCTTAAGCCGTGAGCACACTAAAAACTGGGAACACAGAACAAGATCACCAAACTTGACGGTAGGATTTATTAAAAATAAAAACAAAGTTTTAAGCTTGTCATCTCTGTCTGTCAATTTCTCAGCCCTCTTTCTCCTGTTAATAAAAATGCACCAGCAATAAAATCTCTCTCCCCATTTCTTTCTTTGTATCACCAATCAATTTAAAAAAAAAAAAAACCAAAAGAACAACTGCCATTTAATGAGAGCCTACTGTATTCTGTTCTATATATCCCAAGCTTTATGTTTTACAGATGAGGAAAGATCTGGCTCAGAACATTGAAGTGATTTGCCAAAATTGCTCAGCCAGCTTGCATGCCTAACTCTGCCTGATTAGAAAGCTCTCATTCCGCCCATAGGACCACTTCGGCTGCTCCGAAAGGCAAGATTCTACCTGAGTGTTAAGTGACACAGCAACTGGAGACATTCAACTGTCAAGCTGTGGAAATGCAAACAGCTGTCTTATAAATGAAAAATTGAAGGTCCTCATTTCCTTTCTTGTTCTAACATCCAGATGAGTTATGCTACATCGCTGCCTATAATAAAAATGGGCTCTGGAAATGTGTGTTAGAAAAATGGTCTGACTGCTAAAATATTTATACAATGTAAGGATGGAAAAAATGTCTTATTATTTCCTTCCTAACCTCGAGGCTCTATAACTCTTTCTATTTAGACATCTAAGGGGTTAGAAGGACAATGTGTGAGAATTGTTTCATTATCCAGGGGATTAGTTAATAAAAAGTGTAAGATACAATCGCTCTGTAGGAAGATCCTTAATATCACTGCCTTAGGCAGAGTCAGTCAAGTAACTGAACTTTAATAATAGTCGACATGAGATGAATAATTCTTCTAGTCTTGGGGACTTGTCACCAAACCATGCACGAACTATAAAACACAAAGATAGATAAATGAGACTGTATCCAATTAAACTATTATGAGAATAGATGGCAAGCCACAAAAAATAAGAGGACATATTTGCAATACATATGTCTTACAAAGGATTTGTATCAAGAATATACAGAGAACTCATACACAGCTACGTGGGAAAATTATTTGAATAGACATTTCTCAAAAGAAGATATATGAATGTTTAATAAGCCTACATAAAGATGCCCAACACCATTAGAGAAATGCAAATTGAAATCACAATGAGATACCACTACATATCCACTAGAGGGTCTAAACTTAAAAGCATTAATATTGTTAAGTGCTGGTGAGGATTTAGAGAAATTAGAACTCTCATACATTTGTACTGGGGAAAGTAAAATGCATCAATCACTTTGGAAAACAATTTAGCAGCTTCTTACAAAGCTAAATGTACACTTAGCATGTGTGGCTCAGCCATTCCACTCATCAATATTTACCAAGAGAAATGAAAATACATCTACACAAAGATTTGAAAATCAAGGGTCATGAAAACTTTATTCATAGTAGCCAAAGAAATGAAAACTAAATGCACATTAACAGGAGAATGGATAAACAAATGATAGTATATCTATATGGTGGAATACTACTGAGAAATCAAAACAAAATGAAACAGCAAAACTTGAATTACTGATACATGCAAAGACTTGGGTGAATCTCAAAAACATTACACTAAGTGAAAGTAGCCATATACAAAAGAGCTCCTATTGTATGATTCTATTTATATGTAGTTCCAGAAAAGGCAAAACAATTTATAGTGATAAATAGCACATCAGAGACAGCCTAAGGCTAGGGTTAACTGCAAAGAAGCATAGGGGAAATTTGGGGCATAATAATAATAATATTCTGTGTCTCAAATGTGCCTAACCCTGATGCTACACAGAGATAATACATTTTTTAAGACTCACCTAATTATACACTGAAAATAGTTGAAATTTATTTTATGCAAAGTATACCACAACAAAACTGTTTTATGAAAAAATCCAGATAACTTATGTTCCACAATTAGCAAAAGAGGCAAATTAAATTAAAAATTGATGAATATGGTTATGTTCTAAGAAGAGGTTTAAGATGGAGGTACATTATGGAAAAATCTGATTGCAATGTCCAGGATATGATAGGTGACCAACAAACACTAATTACATCCTCTTCTTTCCAGATGTTCTTATGTGGAAAATATAAGTAATGTTTTCAAACGCAGTGGGCTATAAAATAAATACCAAAAAATGTATGCAGTAACACAAGATTGTGAGTCAGTGGTTAGTCATCTAAGAACAATCAAAGGAGTGTGGTACAATACGTAAGCTCTTTCCTTTTTTGTGATTTATAAGATGTCATTTGTTCTTTACCTTTCAAACTCTGGTATCTCTCACTTTTTATTGTACTCATTTGGCATTTAGCACACATTTTCTACATTGGCCATTGCATTTATAAGCACACATTTTCATTTCTCAACTTTGTCACAAATTCCTAAAAGGAAAGAAATGTGTCTGATACCTCTTTTTTCCTGTGGCTGATTTGTACATAGTAGGTGTTCAATAGAAGTTGAACATATTATTGTTGATTTTATTGATATTCTCATCTTTGAAAAATCTTATCTCTTCAATATTACTTAGTCAAATAATTTAGATGTCACATTACTTTAAAATGGAAAAATCGATTTACTTGAGAAAATCAGTCATGTAAAGACTTTTTCTTTCCCTTGGTATGTTCATAAATCTATGATCATTCATTTCTTCCCTTGTTTAATCTCTCAATAATACACATTGAGCATCTCTCTTTGCCAGGCAATATGCTAAGTTCCAGAAATACAGACATTATTATGTGCTCACATTCTATAAAAAATGTCAAATACAGCAGTAAATACATCTAACAGGGGGATAAACATAATACATCATAAGAGGTGCATGGAAAGAGAGAAAGATAATGCCAAGATAATGTGCCAGATAGGCTTCAAAAATAAAATTTTGATTAATCTCATTAGCAAATATAAAATTCTGCAATCAGATTTAATGTCATTTAGATAGCTGAATGAGATGGTCTGTAATTGATACTATAAATAGAGGTTGAGTCATTTTGGCAAAAAAATTGAGTTTATTATCCCAGGCAAATGGAATAGCCCTCTCTCTCTGGGTGGTGACTGAGGCACCAGCAGATGTGCCTAAAGTTAATAAGCACATTCAAGTCTTGACCCTTATTTATGGAAAAGAAACCTTGTTTGCATAAGACAGCCCAGAAAGTCAACAGTGAACTAGTGAACCATAATGTAACTAGAAAATAACCTTAGTGCAAAGTCCAAGTTACTAGATGGGTGGCTTTCTTCCAAAGATGGAAACATTTTGGGCAATTTTGAATGAGAAGCTGATCGCTAGGACTGTGTCTATTTACATATTTCCTCAATTGCACTTCGATAGAAGTTAATCTATCACTTGTTCTATCTCTCTCTATTGCCAATCTGCTCTATTTATTTTTGCCAGAAAAGGAAATAAGAACATTTAAAAAACTGTTCTTTCAAGTCCTTAAAGCTTTCAATTCCTGATGATTAAGTTTCTGTGGGTGAGTGTACCCTTCTCTTTGGCAAAACAAAGCTTATTTTTTCACATGTTGCCATTACATACAATTCTCCGGTGGTGTCCCATCCAACTGAAAACGCAAATGCTCACCTCCTTTGTCAGGGTCCTTCTACATGATGTTTCCTTCCTGAAATTTCCTACTTTAATCCCTCTACACCTCCACTTCGCTTAGAAAATCCCTATTTATCCTCCAGCTCCTAATTGAAATGTCACTTTCTTGGAGATGAGTTTCTCGACCGCATCCCTCACATACACACACGCGGTTCTTACCCCAACAGACTAGAGGAGGATTCCCTTCATAGACTTTCATAGTATTTCTTTGTAAAACTCACAACATTTGTGATTAATTAGTTATTTGTTTATTTTTTATCTTCCTTGCCAGTCTGCACCCTCCAGATGGGCAGATCCTGTTTCTATCCTATTTATGCAATAGGCACCTAATAGTTATTAATAGCTATTTGTTTATTAAATGATGACATTTACAACAATACTGAAATTCAGGAAAATAATGCTTCCATTTTGCTCATGAGAAATTCATGATAAAGTCGTTTTCTATTATAAAAGTCACTCTCATTGTTGTATTTCCTTACTGCACTATTGAGTGTTATTATAAAACCTAGCTTCTATTTAGCATAAAATTTACTTTTGTGGCAATAAGTGTAATTCCATTTCATCATAATTGAGTGTAGAAAAATAAAATTCTAAGTAAAGCAAAAGGTAGTACAAATTTCCTTAGACACTGTGGTTGCCTTGCCTCACATCTTCCTGTTTTGACCCTACTCTGTTTTGCCAGACCATTCACAATATCCCAACTTCTATGGTTTTGTGTGGGTAGATTGAATCACCTTGAGTACCCCAAAGGATACATAATATATTTGGTAGTGTTATGTTTCAAAGAAATGGCTTTAGAACAGCACACATTTTTTAAGAATCTACTATTACCAAAGTATATTATGTACCATTTGTTTTACACATAACATTATCCAGTTTATTATAATCACGATCACGATATATATGAAGACTTTTCACATAGCAGGCATTTACTATCTAATTTTACTTCTAAGTGGTTATAAATTCTACCACAATTAAAACTGTCAGAAAATTTATCTGAAACTTGGAAATAAGACAAAAAGGTGAGCATTACATTCCTTTAGTATCATACAAGGGCCATAGCCACTTAAGGATTGTGGGGGTAGATTGTCCTAAAGAACTTTCTGTGATGCTCAGTGTGGTAGCCACTCAGCAAGTATGAGTGCTGAGCTCATGAAAAGCAGGGAGTCGACTAAGGAACTAATTTTTAAATTATATTTAATTTTAATTGATTTAAATTTGCATTTCAATAGTCACATTTAAATAGCTATTGGCTACCTTACAGGACAGCACAGGTCTGGAGGAATATACTTAGTTTGTCTCATTTTTTGTTACTAAGTAAATGTTCCAGTCTTAGTAAAATCACTTATTAATTTGTCGAACTTTGTCCATTAGATATGCAAATAATTTTTGCCTAGTAGAACAAATAACCCCAAAGATGTATGGCCTGGTATATATTAGCCAGTTTTTTAAATGATTACTTTGCCAGGAGCAATTGTTCATTAATTGAGCCATTTGTTCTTTAGATAGATAACTCTTGACATCCATATAGAATGATATAAGATTTATGTCTTTCCTACAATCTTCTTGCCAAGACATAAAATAGGGTCATTCATCATCAGAGAGCATATGCAATGCTCAGATAGTAAGTCTCCTCATCTTTTTTCAACTAACAGCAAAGTTGCTATAGATCCGAAATGGAATTTTGATTTGGAATTCAAATTCTAATTTGAATTTAGATCGATGGAAATTTCTAAATTACTGAATCATTTTGCCCCATACTTGCCTGTATTGTCAAGAGCAATAGGAGGAAAATACTTAAAAGTCCTGCCATAGCAATTTTCCACTTAGAAATAAAATGCAGCCATTTGGGTAAGGGAATATATGTGGTTGTTTGTGTGCAGGTATGTATTTTACGGTTGCGTGCCTATGAGACGTCAAAACTCCAAGAGTGTTTGGACGTGAGCTAAACTCTAAGTATCAGTGAACTACATTCTATATCACTAGTTTCATCAAAAACTACTTATCTCTTGCCTCTTCCACTTGAGCCTGGATCCTGCTCTGTGTACTGCGAAGTGACATGTTTGTCTCAGTGACCTTCTCAACAAGTTGGATTTGATAGGCTGAGCCCAGTAAGCCCAGTCCTCCCAAGGAACATGTGTCTAACCTCCTTGGATGTAGTCATCTTAATCCAGCATTCCCTGGGAGAAACAGCACCGTAATTAATCCCCATCAACCACCGTGTTGGTGGTTTCTGAGGAGATGAGAAAAATCAATAACATCTGCATCTAACAAAGCTTCTAATTGAGACTTGGTCTGTAGAAGATTCAGGACTAATGTTTTCTCTTCCACCTGTCTGTGGGAGTGCCTGTCTTTTCTCCCTGAACTGTGTGATAGAATCATCAAAAGAATTTAAAGAAAGGGGCACAGGAGTGAGAAAACAGTCAAATACTTGTTATTTGACCAGGTATTCAGAGGAGTAAATTTATAATGTTGCAAAACTTTATAAGTCAACATGGAAATTAAATTTGTTCAGATATTGTCATGGACACTCAACATACGTTATCTCATTTTTCTCTTGTCAAAACTCTGTAAAGTTCTACCAAAGGGGCTTAAAGGATAAATTGCTCAAGATTTCAAGGTTCTAGGAACACACAGAACGAATTTAAACTGTAGCAGGTTTGGCTTCTACATCTGAACTCTTGCTATTGTAGCACACTGCCTCTACTTGTCTGGCTGCCTCTTTGACCTGCATCACTTTTGCAAGGAATCTTCCATTCAACCCCATCTAATAAAGCCACAAAGCCATTCTGTATCATAGCACTCTCTTCATTTTCAAATTAGCACTTATCAGATATACTCTAGTTTATTTAATTTGTAATAGGTTAGGATAGTAATAACAATATGATTTTAATAACAATGTATTTGGTTAATAATATTTAATTGTTTGGTTTTTGCCTATGTCCCTTCACAAAATAATGAAGAACATGAAAGGTGGGATACTTTATATTTACTGATCTAATTGCCATACCTGGGATTCAGTGAGAGATCAATAAACATGTATTAAAGAAAGATAATCCAAAGACATTACATGCTACGTCCAAAAAATTTTACACTGATTCCAACGTGCCAGCTACAATGATCACATTATGTTATGGTGAATAGCAAAGCTTTTTTGCATCTTAAACATCTATGGAATCATGATTAGTATCTATCAACAGGTTTCCTTAGAGTTTTTAACTCCCTTCTTGTAAAATAAAAGATTAAAAAGAGAGTGAGAGTATGTTAGTGGTAGCTCATGTCCACACCAGTTATAGTTTTGTAAACCAGGAGGGACAAATTAAAATAATGTTTTGGATAAACCTGCGGATCAACAAATGCATGGCACGTGTTCCACACTGTTAATTGGTCTTTTATACTCAAAGACTAAATCTCATATATTTAAAAGCTTTGTGCCATACCTATAAACTTATTTCTTTATAAGTAATAGCCAATTCTGGAAATGATAAGACCTTTGCTTTTGAGAAAAACATCTTTACAAAACTATATGGATAATAACTTCCCCCTTTTGCCAAATTTCAACAAAATACATAGTTTGTTCCTCCTGGTTCACACAACTGTAACTGATGTGGAGATGACACACCACTTACATACTCTCATGCCTTTCCTTTTAAGTCTTTTATTTAAGGGGAAATCATAACAGGACTTCAGAAGAAAATCTCAAGTTATATGTAATTCTTATTTATTGCAGCATTTACCATTCATTGAAATTCTTTAAACTAAAAATACGTATGTTACTAAAAATCCATCGATTAGAAATGTCTACTTTACCATTATCTAGTAAATCCATAGATATTGATCTTCACTCGGATCTCCTGGGCTGCAAGACTTTTCAAGGTCTTGGGCTATCTTCAAGCATCAAAATCACCAGATAATCGCTCCTTTCACAGTTTAACAAATTAGTTTTAGCCTTTGCCTTTTATTGTTTAAGCTTAAGCCCCACTTGTCTGCCAGCAATGTTGAATTCCTGCTAAGCATTCTGCCAATTGTCTTCACTCAATTAGGTCTAGCCGGTGGACTTAATTTCAGGATTTAAATTCAGGAAGTTCATGTTCTGAGAAGAATATCTAATTCTGAATAAATCTATGTTCTTGGGATTTTTTTCCCCTATTGTCATTGAATTCGATGAATCTTACACTCAACATAAAATGAAGTTATTTTAAAATTATTAATTAGACACGTGTAATGATGAGAAAGACATGAAACTGAAGTTTTAGGCTGCAAATCATCATATGTTGGGCAAGAATTTTCAAAACTAAGTTTCAATTTGAAGACTTGAGTCATCTTTACAGATTTAGAATATAGATAAGTTTTTTTCAAAAAAAAGAGGAAGGAGGAAACATTAGCAACACAAAGTTTATGGAGTTATGTAGTGTACACCAACTTGAAAATAAATTGTGGTTGCACAGTTAACATCTTTCTGGCAAACATCAGTTAAAAAAATTACTTTTGCTTCAGAAAATAATGAAAGTCTATTACTAGCCCCAATTTGATTTCCCTTACTGCTATTGGAAGAAAGTTATTATCTTCAAAAATGTTTTGTCCTGACTAATAAATATTATTATATATAGCAAATTAACAACTTTTTACATATTTATATTCATTTGCATCTTAAGGATATTACAAATTAATGATTACAATCACTTGTAATGTTAGTTACATTTTATATATATGTAGCAGACTTACATAGTGAATGTTAGATCAGACTATTCAAAACATAGAAAGCATAGAACAGTAAAATATAACTGTCTCTTCCTCCCTTATATCCTCTGTTCCTCTTTCTCCTACCAAATAAAGAGTTTTAGGAGAAGTACAAATACCTTTTCAAAAATTTGATACCTAAACATTTTGAAATCTCATTCAGGGTATTTCAATATATCAAATATAGGGAACTTAAATATATAAATTTTTGAATCATTAAAAGTGTTTTAAAAATTCCTTAACAAAAGTTTTTCATTAAAGTTACATTTTAAGACATTGATGTCTTCCATTGTGTCTTGGTTACGTATTTTCTTTCCTGAAATGAATTTCAATAGCACTGTTTATCTTAAAATTACCCGTGAATTGACCATTAACAGAACTCAATATTTTATTCATTTATGAACACCTTTACCTATTACATTTTGAAATAAGATACATAAATTTAAATTAATTACTGTGGTAAAAACTATAAATAACAATTTGTCAAGGCTTTAAAGTTTTCAAAGAGCCTTTCATGCATAAAATCAGGACCAAGGCCCTAAAAAAGCATCTTCATTGATTTGTAAAATACTTAAAGAGAATTTCCAATTTCCCCCATAAAATCATAATCATTTGGATTTTTTAATAGCAAACTACTCCCTTGTCATGCATGATGAAATATTGTTGAACAGGAAAAGGGATACTTAGATTATTATTGCTTTTTAATGTCTCTGTGTGCCATCTGCTAATTTTGCTAGCGAGTCAAGAAAAAGTATATGGTATATGATATACAGTCAAGGAAACGCAAACTAGATTTCTCTTTAGTGGCTTTACACTGGGAGGCATCGAATGGCTTAACATTTTTCTGGCAGTCTACATCTGTGATAAGAGTAGTAGGACTGCAGAAATAAGAAAGCATGAAAAGACTCCTACACTGCACCACAGCAATAATTAGAAAGCAGAGTCTTTGAGCTTTGAAAATGAAAAGCAGAATCCAAGCACCACGCAGTCCGCAGCCCTGAGCAAAATCTCTTTTCCGTCCAAACTCTGTTGCAAACCCAGCTTCTCTTGCAAACCCACAGCCTACAAGAGGAAAGCACAGACGCTCCAAAGTGGAGTTTCAGGCCCAACATTGGTGGTTTCTGTCACCATGTAGGTGCTTTGCCTTTATGAATGAAATATGCAGATGGCATCTTACATTGGCTCTTTCAATGAGGAAGAAGGTGAAGAGATGCAACGAACACAGCCAGCACAGTAGAGATCTGGGACCGGCGTACTTACACCTCCAAATGCCTCCAGATTTCAGCCTCTGGAAATGTCTAGCCCATTTCTTTATGGCACTGTTGCTTCCATCAGCTGTGGAAATTAACATAAAACAATATAGTAACCCAATAGGTGCTGGACAGCATTTCAGAGTTCAGATTAAGGGAACACTAAAGAAATATTGGCGGTGTACAAAACCTGAGTGATAAATCGCAAGTAAATACCTTCTAAGCGCCCAGAAGGGGAGGGATGCTGAGCCGCTGCTGATGCAGCCTGCTCTGCTCGCTTCTTGTGTAACAGCAACGGCGGCTCAGTCCCTCTGACGGGCGCTGAAGCGCGGCTGCCGCTGGGCGCTGGGGCGGTCCTAGTGCCTGCGCCAGGTTAGCACGCAAGGTAACCCCCGAAGAGCCCCTGATGCAGCGAGTGGTTGTCGCCAAAGGTTTTCAGGAATGTCAGCTTCTTAAGCATTGGGGCAGTGGGCTTAGGGTTTGGGAACAATGATAAGTAGAGTCTGCTAATGTCATCCAGACACTGCTGTTGAAACCTAAAATGATTATAGATGATCTTGTCTGTTCAATAAATGGTACTCATGAAAATGCTGAAGCCAGAGGGCTGGTAGAGAGAAAACTAATTTGCAAGTATATTTACTGAAATACATTTGTTTTGATTTTTCCACATTTAACATGCAAAGGGACAAAAGAATAAAGTAGGGATATTTAAAATTCTGGGGTGTGTGTGTGTATATATGTATGTAAATGGTATATATGTATATATGTTTATTTACATTTACAAGCAGTGTTTGTTAAAGGCCCGAAAAGTCCGTGTGTAGCCTATGCTGTTCAGAACTATGAAATGAACTAAATGCAAAAACAAACAGAATGGAGACCCCCAGGAGCTCTGAAAGAGGCAAAACATACCCATGTCGCTTGATATAAACACCACTCTTCATCTTTCTCCAAACACTTGCCCCACTTTTTTCTTTATAGCATCTTTTCCCACATGACGTTTACATTTTTTTAATTTAGTTGTTGTCTGACACCGCACTGCAATATATTATCTGTGAGGGAATCTGTCCTATTGACTTTGAAATGGAACCACGGGAAGATTACCCAGCATGTAATAGGCCCCCAATAAATATTTCTGAAAAGACTGAAATGGACAGCAAGCTGAGAAACTACGCTATTGAATACAGGTACGGAAGTTAATCTCTTAACCAATGAAATTCAATTTATCCTACCACACTGAGCAACTGCTTTAATTAAGGGACTGTGCTAAGTACATGTTTGCCTCTAAGGAGCTTGTAATTTAAATGTAGAGAAAAGATATTAATATATTTATATAATCAAACAATTACATGTGCATAAAATGTTTGCCATAAAAGCATGGACAGTGTAAGTCAGGTCATGGTGCATTTGCCAGGGCCTTCTACATTTTGATGTTATGGGTTTGATGTTGAGCTGGGAGATGAGGTTTGAGAATTCCACATGAATTCCTTTTTTCCCAGAGTATGTAGTTAAGAGTTTGAGTGATTGTGGGCAGCTTGATATAGAAGTGACCAGAATCTGGAAAGTCAACTCCAGTTAGATTTGTTAGCAGAGTAAATGAAGGTACTAAGACAGACAAAGAGAGGAGTTTGCAGGTATGTGGGTGCTGCGGGCTCTGGATCAAAGCCTTACATTGGCAGGTAGTCAGCAGGTGGGTGCCCACGTCCACCAAGCTGCGGTTGCCTCCCTTCCAGAGCAGGGAGGGCCAGTTCATACCTAGTGATCTGAGTGTCAGACAGTGTCAATGAAGTATGGCAGCAGTCAAAGGTGTATCAGCTGATAACAAGTTAGTGTGCCAGTGAGGCTGAGGCTCAGGGGTTCAGCACCAGAGAGAGGAGAGAGAGAAAAGATAGAGGTAAGACTCTTGAAGAATTCGAGGCTGGGTTTGCTCACAGGAAACGTACAGACCCAAAGGGCACAGGGTAAGACTGAACCCAACAATGAGGGGCACGAATGCTTTTTATGATCTAAGTATTCAGAAATCAAGCAGCTGCATTGCTCTCAAGTCACATGCGGGACGAGCAGCTGTGACTGTGGTTGGAGGACAACTGCGAGGCTAGGGGTCCAAGCTGGCTGCTAGAAAGCTGGGTGAACCCAGAGTGGTTCTGCCTCAGTGAAAACTTGCTTTGGTCAGTCTCGAGGACTGTGACTTGCTTATCCATTGCACTTCTTCCCGCTTCTTCCCAATTCAGCATGTTTTCTACAATGAGATTCTGTTTAAAAAAAAAAAAAAGTTGACCCGCAGCAAAAGATGCTAATGCACTCTTGAGAGATCCTTGCCAGTACAGAATGGTGCAAGGACTGGACTGCAGCAGGGTATATATGCGGCTGGCATGGGAGGGAGGTGATGCCCCACTCCCACTCTGTAGCCACTGATTTTTATGAATGTTGCAGAACTCCCTAGGCAACGAGGTACTATCTCCATAGCGGGGTCTCAGAAATTCACTGACTTGTCATCTGTGCAATGATGCCAGGTGGAGGGAGGAATGGTAGGGCTGCTGAGAGACATGGCACCGTCAAATCAGAAGGGTTCCAGCATAAGGAATCAGACCTCACTCCAGGACCTGAGGATGGAGGGTAGTAGTGGGTTTCTGTAGAGCTTCGTGGCTGAGATTGAGATGCTTGGAATAGAAGGACTTTGTAGAAACTGAAAACACAAAGACACTGCAATGGACTGAGTATTTGTCCACCCCAAATTCATATGTGGAAACCCTAACTCCCAATGTGATGGTATTAGGGTGCGGAGCCTTTGGGACGTGATCATGGAGCTCTCACAAATAGAAGTAGTGCCCTTATAAAACAGGCCCTCAAGAGCTCTCTCACCCTCTTTCCACCATGTAGGACACGCTGAGAAGTTGATAGTCTTCCCAGAAGAGGCCATCACCAGAACCTCACCATGCTGGCACCCTGATCTCAGACTTTCAGCCTCTAGAAACGTGAGAAACAGACTTCTGTTTATATACCATGCAATTGATGGTACTTTGTTATAGCAGCCCCAAATGACTAAGACAGACACCTCATAAACTCTGTAATACTTTTGGCCCCAGGAAAGCTTGTGTAGATGCTGTTCCCCTTTTACCTTACAGTTTGCTGGGCTCAGGCAGCCATGTGGGACTCAGTGCCTGGAGGCATCACTAGGACCACCCCCTCCCCCCCAGGACATGGACTGCTGGCCCTACAGGGACCACTGTGTTGCAGCACCCAGTTTGAAAAGGAAGGTGCTAGTATCACAGATCTTGGGCTCAACTAGCCAGAGGCCTATGGTGACTATGAGAATAGTGTGACTTGGACCACTCTGTGGCTTTTTAAGATGATGGTGAGGTGAAGAAGATTGGAAGGGTCTAGGATTATTGGATGAGCAGGTGAGGGAGGGCTCAGATCCTGTGGGATTGGTTATCAATGATATGAAGCCTTATTGTACACACATGCAAATGGGTTATGGCAATCAGGTGCCATATGCAAACGTACCTGTCCTAGAACAGAGTGGGATAATCACTGGCTTTGGGATTAAAGACCTGGATTTCAATCTGACTTCTTTGTTCTTCCCTATGGTTGAGTAAATACTACTTCATATAGTTGAGTAAATATAGGCTTCTTATGATGATCAAATGTGAACTACATTGAAAGGCTTAGCACAGAATCCTGCCAGTTCAAAGAAAAAAAACTCTACTAGAAAAAAGTCTTTATTTTTTAAAAAGGAAGCTACTATATTTAGTAACATTAAAGCCAAAGAGTGCTGCTGTGGAGATGCGCAACATAGACAATAGCGATGCCTTTTGAGTTTCTTTCACTTTAAAACTCTTGCAGACTGAATCTCAGTTTCTTTGTAAGTACAATCTAGCAATAAGACCTGTGCAGAGAGTTTGTTAAGGATTAGATGGGATCATGCAAGCAGCATGCTTAGCATGAATATTCTATAAGTGGATCAAGGAATGGGTCAATAAACTGTGGTTGTTATTAAAATAAAGTAGAACCTCCCCCCTTGAAGGCATATGAAATGTGAATCATGTGCCTTCTGGATTTATGTAGTAAGAGAAATTTTCTATCTCAAAACAGATAATCAAGTGTGCCATATTCTTCACTCTTCCAGATCTGGAGTGATCAAGTACTTGAATAATAAAATCAAGTAACAAGACTCATCTAAGACCAGAGCATGAAATGAATTTATATTGTATTGAAAATGCACTTCTTACCAGCACCACTCGTCTTTGTAAAGATTTGATTTCCACAGTGTATTCAACACTTTGTTAAGGATATAGCTGCTAATATTGTAGAACTGTGTTATTTGTGTCAACACTGAAAATAATCCATACTTTAGGTGAAGTAAAGCTCTTTTAAAGACACTGCATTAAATCAGGCTTGCCGTCATGTGGCCCATCCCCCAGGCCCACGTTCTTCTGCTCTCACTACTTGAGCTGTATGCAAACCAAGATTCAGTAGTGGATATTCCCAAAGCTGTTTATGGCAGATGTGCTTTTACTGTAGTTATATAATTTAATTGAATATTGTTTATACTGATAAAAATAAGAGCAAAAGAGATCTATTTCTAAGAGAGAGAAATGTAAAGCTCTGTAACAACTAGGTAAAGGTGAGTTACTAAAAGAAATTGCTGCCAAATCAGGTATGGACAAAAGATTTTTAGAAGGTTGGAAGTAAATTTTTAAAAAATACAGGATTCTGAATTCAAATAGCTTTGCAAGGGTTTTTTTTTCTGTTCTTGCTTCACTTAAAAGAACTAAAACTAGAAATTACAGACATTCATTAATACTTATACATACTCAAAAAAAAAGAACTTGGCCTCACTTTAAAAGACTGACAAATAAGCTCACATTTAAATATTTTAAGTCAAGGTAAATTATTTAAGGTACATGTCTTATGATTTCTAATTTAGCATTTTTTTATTAAATGACCAAGCTTGTCTCCTGATCACATCAGACTTCCCTTGTAACACGTTATGTGCTTTGCTTGGACACAACTTTGGTAGCCTTCCTGGCCTGAACCAAATTAAACATTTATAGTGACACAAGAAAAGGCCTTACTAGGGACTCTGCTTCACCATGTATAACAGAAATTAAAGCAGTGACATCTAGCATAAATTCTTTTAATCGCATAACACAGAGAACCCTTGCCAACAGGCTAAACAGAATCCAGGAAATGAGCATAGACAGGGCAGCTCCACACATAAATTCCTAACCAGGCTGAGGGATTACACCCAGTTTGTTTTCATACTTAATGGGGTGGAAGCCACACTCTACAGAGGAAAGGCTACCTTGAGAATATCTTGAAAATACATTCTTTAAAGACTACGGAAAATTAAGGGGGAAGATAATAAATATTAGAGCGTAAATCAATGAAATAGGAAACAGATCTGCAGTAAAAAGCAACATATAATATCAAGAATCAACAAAGCCAAAAGTTATTTTTTTGTAAAAGCTAATGTAATCAATAAATGTTCAGCTGGAGTGGCTAAACAGAGAGAAAAGGTACAAAACCCATTTAAAAACACTTTAGAAAACAGTTTGTCAGTTTCTTAGAAATTATACATGCATTCCTCATATAACACAGCCATTCCACTTCTGGGTATTTTTCCAAGAAAAATGAAAATATGAATTCTCCTAGCAACTTTAGTTGTGATAACTGAAAATGAAAAACAACCCAAATCTTCTATAAGAGATGCTCATACAATAAACAAATTAGATAATGGATAACAAATGGGTAAACGAATTGTGGTATATCTATACAGTGAAATACTCCTCATTAGTAAAAGAAATTACTGATTGATAGATGCAACAGCATAAGTGAATCTCAAAATAATTATGCTGAATTTAAAAAGCCAGACAGAAATGATATACATTGTATGATTTCATTTCTATTAACTAATAACAGATGCAAATTAGTCTACAGTTACAGAGATCAGATCCATGGTTGCATGGTTACGTGGGGACAGGGTGGAAGAAAGGATGGATTACAAGGGGTCAAGAAGAGACAGCTGGGAGTGATGGCTGAGGGACATGTTCATTGTATTGATTGTGGTGATGGTTTCATAGTGTACATGCATGAGTTAGGCGAGTCCTCGAGAAGCAAATACCATGACAAGATCAGATTGCAGGAGATCTACTGGGGCAATAGACTGTGAGGAAGTTGAAGGAGAGATCCATAGGAGGCTGGGTGAGACTTCAGACATGTGGCAGAACTGACCCAGGTGTAAGAGAAAGGAAGGTAAAGAAAGCAGGATGGAAAATAGGAAGGTCTTGAACTACAGTGGAGTTCTAAGAAATGTTGGCAAGGCTGATGGGGAGTCCTGCCTCTTGCAGGAATGGGCCTACCTTAGTCCCCCACTGGATTTGGTCAGTGGGTAGAAGCAGCCTGGAGGAACTGTGGCCTCAGCACGAACACAGTGATGGATTTCAGAGATCAGTGTCGTCAGTCACTTACTCTCCAGGCAGAAGACATGAGAAGCCATGGTTGCCACCCTTACCAAGATAGACACTTCAAATATCTGTGGTTTACTGTATGAGATTAGGCCTTGATAAAACTGTGAAAATGAGAGAGACACAATGGCAGATAAAGTAAAAATTAAACATGACAAGAGAACACTAGGGACAGTGTTACATCAATAGATTTGGAAACTGGAAACTGAACAAATTCCTAGAAAAATATAATTTACCAAAACTGATTCAAAAGAAACAAAGTCTAATCAATGCTAGCACTATGAAAGAAATCAAAACAAATATCCTATAATCCAGAAATCCTACTCATGGGGTGATAACCAAGAGATATATACAAGAATGCTCATGAGAGCAATATTCGAGTAATAAAAACTTAAAATATTCAAATAGCCATGAAAAGGAGACTAGATAGACCATTGGTGCTCTGTTGACACAAGAATAATATACAGCAGAAAACTATAGAAGCTAATTCTTGGGCTTATGGGCATTCATAATATTATTATTATGCTTTTAATCTAACATATATCTTATATTAATCCTTTATGTATGACGAGTGATATCTGTCTTCTTTAATAAGAAATACAAGAGAGAAAAGGCCTACTCCACACAGAGGAAAAAGCATGTGCACAGGTGTTAGAGCAGCAAGTTGGAGCACTGCTCACATCTGACCTTTTCTCACACCAGCTTCATAACATCCTGCCACCACTCGCTGCTCCACTCTGGCATATTTTACCTCTAGACTAGACCACTGAAGTAGACTCCTTATTAGTCTACCTTTCATGCCCACGTCTTCCTCAGTGTTTTCCTTTACATACTCTTGCCAGATTGTGTCCTTTCTAAAAAGTTCTAATTACATTAATTTCCCGCTCATAAGTCTTCAGTGAATTGAAATTGATTACAGAAGACAGTTAAAATTCCTTTATTTGGCATCTAATACTCTTCAAGTTGGCCAGAACTTGCCTTTCTGACCTTAATTTCCTTTACTAGTTTGTTTGCCAGACTCTGAGATTTAATCAAATTGAATCATCCCCTATTCTCCAATCATAGATTTTTAAACCCTTATGTATTTTTGATGAGTTCTATATGCACAAGATGTCTTTTTACCACTTACCATAATGTCATCCAGTCCATCAAATCATACCCATTCTTCAAGGCCTACATTGAAAGTAGTTTCATTTATAAAATCTTTGCTTAATCCTATCATCCAGAAAATGTATCTTCCTTCTATGAACTCTCCATAGTAGACAAGTATTTTTATCTGTACCTGTCATATATAATACTTTCTACCCAGTGGTTTCTGAAAGTATTGTATTTTGTTATTTATTTTTATACTGCATTACTATATGCCTTGTGCCTTCTTTTTCTTTGAATCGTCATTGTGCTGTGGCTTCCACAAGATAAAGATGTTATTATTGAATGGATAACTCAGTGAATGAATTGATCATTAGTCCAAGAGATGACAGAGAGTCTTAAGGTAGTTCAATACCTCATGATTCATCCAACACTGGAATAACAACCAGGGAATTACAGATTCAGGCCTTCGCTAGTATTATATAATCTATCCCATCAATGCTACTACTATTTACTAATCTAAAAAGAGGTATTTAATCAGGCATGTTACACACACCTTATAACACATCAAGATGTAATACTAATACATCAAGACAACCAGGAACCAGCTTGTTTTTTTCTAATTATTCTTCACAATGGCAGTTCCTACTGATCCATCTCACTGAATAGGTGGTGTGTTGTGTGGTGCATACTCAAAGTTCCTGAGATTGCACCTGCTGGATTGAGAAGCAGTATGCACTTCTCACTAATGTTTACCCACAGAGTTCCAAATGACCGAGAGACCATAAAAGTATGCTATTCCTAATTCGTAGTATCTATGGGCTATTAACTACATCAGATGATAAAGAAGCATTTGTTATTGGAGGAAGCAAAAAATTCCCACTATGGTATATTAGTATTTTTTGTTGAAAATCAGCTTTATTTAGATTCTTTTGTAAAGTGTGGAGAACAAACAATTTGCACTGCAACTTGCTTTTTTTTATAGGGTCCTTCATTGTCCATTTGCATAACCTTGGGTAAGTTATTTCACTTCTCTGGGCTTCTGTTTTCCTCCTTGTAAAGCAAAGGGACTGAACTAGGGAATATCTAAGACCCCTTCCACCTCTGAGAATCTGGATTCTAAGTCACCATATGCAGAGAATGAAGGACAACATCTCAAATAGGTGTGCTAAGCCCACCACTGAAAAGCCACTGTGATGCTGTGTGGGTGCCACTAGAAGTTTTTGTGTTGGAAGATCCCTGGATATCTCCCTCCTCACCCCTAATTAAACCCACATTATTTGTGGCTTATACAGAGTTTGTGTGCTGAGAAGGGCCTAAATCAGCATCCTGGGGAATTAAGTCTTCTTAGAAGCCACTGAATTATAAAGGAATTTTTTAATATGAAAAATATGCTATTTTCTTTATAGAAATGGCTTAGGACTTTCAGTCTTCTGGCAATGAAGCAGATACAGTGACCTAGTCCAAAGTATGAATTGATGGATTTATGAAGCTTTTCTTGTTTTAATGACTGTCAACAATGGTCATATGTTTTATGTAAGTTTTTATTTAATCTCCATTTTTACATTTATGTTTATAGTAGTGCAATTCCGGGAACTTTACTGGGAGCTCAGATTAAATCATGTCCTCTGTAGTAGTCATCAGACCAGGACAGCATTTTCACAAGTATCTGATCTCTCCAGATTGCTTTAGCTTATTTTTCTTATACTTTCAACAGTCCTAACTGTGCTACCAGAGTCGGCTTGCTATCATACTTCCTTGCTCAAAAATTTTAGTGGTTGAATTACAATAACGGCATATTAGAACTTACAAGGATCACAAATAATTCTGGTCAATCCTTCATTTTACTGTCAAGACAACTGAGGACCATGGAGATTTAATAGCTTAAGATCACCGTATTAGCCTAGGTTTCCTAGAAAATAGAGCCTGAGGCAAGGATTAACCATTAAAGTTGTATTGGGAGGGAAAACCCACGTTGGTGAGAATGAGAAAAAGAGTAAATAGGGTAGGGAAGATGGAAAGCAAATGCACAACGATGCATTATCATGCTGACCACTGCTTCCCAGCAAGTTCAAAGGGACAAGCTGGTCACTCGGTGGTACACATGCTCAGTCTAGAGAGCTTCCTGACGTCTGTAACATGCCTGAAATACTATGTCGAAAAGGAGAAGGAAAAGAGAATTCACCTGCTGGCTCATTCTTGTTCCTCTTTCTCTCACTCCTCAAGTTTACGCCATGGGGAGTTCACTGCCCCACACCTCCAGGTTGTGTTACCTGGCATCTTCTAGGAAAGTCAAATATCCCATGCCCTGTGGCGCATTGCCTGGAAGGGTTGGTGGGAACCAAGGTTCTGGGTGTGGCATGGGTAAGCCTCACAGAGCAGGAACATGAGAGCCCAAATGGAAGTTGGTTGCTGCTTTAACTGTCAAAGCAGAACAAGAGGCTGAGTATTTGGGAGACAGGTAGCCTAAGAGAAAATCAAAGAGGGTGCCAATATTGACAAATAGCTTCACAGGAGCAAAGTCAAGACTACAAGCCAATATCCTTACACTAAATTTAAAATTCAGATTAAGAGCCAGATTTTTCAGTCTGTCTTTCAAGATTGTCTGTAATATAAATTTACCTTATTTAGTCAACTTATTACCAACTAAACTGTTTTATGTGAATTAACATTACCTGTATCAAAATAACTCAACTATTCAGACTGAGAACTAAGAACATTTGTGCCAACATGACTTGACTATTTGTTCCAGGAAATGCTTGCCCAGATAGATAAGAATGTAAACCAATAAAAAAAAGTCAAAAATTTGCTTTAGAAAATTATTGCAAACCCATCCTCCCAGGAAAAGTTTGCTCTTCTGGGCAAACACCTTGTTTACCAAACAATGGTTTATCAATATTCTCTTCAAGACCATCCTTCGGTGGATCCACCAAACCTAAAATATTATGTCACAAACTTTGCCCAATTCCAATCATCTACTTGGAAGATCTGCTTTAAATCCTTGAGCTCAGATCTCTACCTACCTTTGGAGATCAAACATTTAATTGACTCTGTTGCACCCAAAAGCAACCAGGAGATAAGCACATATATGTTTCATTGCAATTCAGGTATAAACATGCAATTAATTCACATGAGCAAGGAAATCATTGCCTGAATCCCCAAATAAGGTCAGAAAACACTCCTGTTGGAAAGAATACTATCAAATATATGTTCAGTTCTAAAAATTAAAAATCCCATAATAAAAACAAATTGAAAGAAAACATATACAATTAGATTTATATGAACACCACCCGATTGCATGATGCATATTCTGTTTTCTTGTATAAACTCACATTTTACACAAAATTTCTTCTCTGTTTGTAAAATAGTGTGAAATTTTTCCTCAAAAGTAGATGAAAGTGAGTGCCAGCCAATTCAATGAAAGCTTCAGATCTGATTTTTTTCTTGCTGATTTTCCTGAGTTCTAAACAGATTCTAGTTATCAGCCCTTTATTGGATGTGTAGCTTGCAAAATTTTTTCCCCATTCTGTAGGTTGTCTGTTTGGTCTCATAATAGATTCTTTGGCTGTGCGGAAGGTTTTTAGTTTGATCAGGTCCCATTTATTTATTTTTGTTGTTGCTGTGATTGCCTTACGTCTTCTTCATAAATTCTTTGCCTAGGCCAATGTCTAGAAGAGTATTTCCAACAGTTTCCTCTAGAATTCTAATAGTTTCACACCTTAGGTTTAAGTCTGTTAGCCAGTGTGAGTTGATTTTTGTGAGAGGTGGAAAGTGTGGATCCTGTTTCAGTCTTCTACATGTGGCTATCCAGTTTTCCCAGCACCATTTATTGAATAAGGATTCTTTTCCCCAGAGTATGTTTTTGTCTACTTTGTCAAAGATTAGATGGCTATACGAGGATGGTTTTATATCTGGGTTCTCTGTTCTGTTCCACTGGTCAATGACCCTGTTCTTGTGCCAGTCCCAAGCTGTTTTTATTACTATGGCCTTGTAATATAGTTTGAAGTCTGGTAAATTGATACCTCCCATTTTGTTTTTATTTCCTAGGACTGCTTTTGCTATACGAGGTCTTCTCTGGTTCCATACGAAGCATAAAATTATTTTTTCTGTGTCTGTGAAAAATGATGATGGTATTTTAATAGGATTGCATTGACTCTATAGATCACTTTGGGTAGTATAGACATTTTAACAATGTTGATTCTGCTGCCCCACAAGCATGGTATGGTTTTCCACCTGTTTACATCCTCTGTTATTTCCTTTCTCAGTGTTTCATAGTTCTCCCTGTAGATGTCTTTTACCTCCTTAGATAAATATATTCCTAGGTACTTTATTTTCTTTCTTGCTATTGTGAAGGGAATTGAGCCTTTGATTTGGTTCTCAGTTTGACTATTATTGGCATATAGGAATGCCTCTGATTTGTGTGTATTGATTTTGTATCCTGAGACCTTACTGAATTCATTTATCAATTCAAGGAGTCTCTTGGTTGACTCCTTGGGGTTTTCTAGGTATAATACCATATCATCAGCAAAGAGTGAGAGTTTGATCTCTTCTGCCCCCATTTGGATGTCCTTAATTCTGCTCTCTTGTCTGATTGCTATAGCAAGGACTTCCAGCACTATGTTGAATAGAAGTGGAGATAGTGGGCAACCTTGCCTTGTTCCAGTTGTAAGTGGGAATGCTTTCAAAATTATTTATTTTTATTTGTATTTATATAATCATGCAACTTAGTTAAATAATTTGCTAAATATAAAACAAATGGCTCTGTTATAAATGTGGCATTGATTCAGACATGGTAGAAAACTGCAAGTGGTCTAAGAAGCATGGATGGGACAAGTTGGGTAGAGGTGGAACTTGGCTTGAATAATGGTTGCAGTCAGAGAAGGGTGGGAAGGCTCTGAAGTCAGTCACATGGAGTAGCTAAGTAAAGGCAGAAATGTGGGCTTGATCTGGGCCAGTTCCAGAAGCTATTAATAAATGAATAGGTCTATAAACCTTCAATAACCAAGGATGTTAAAATGTTATATAAAGTGGATATTCATTATAGTAATAAAAATATATAAAATCTCTACATACAAACCCAACTAGAAATGAATAAAAACTATAGAATTATATGAAAAAAAATTGCAGATCTGTACTAAAGGACTGAAAAGAAGACTTTTTGTGGGTTGTATTTTAACTTATTAAAGATGTCATTTGAAGAATTTTTTATTTTAATATAATTCAACTTATTATGTATTTTTCTTTTATGGTTAATACTTTTGGTGTCCTAATTAAGAAATATGCCTACTCCAATGTGACAAAGATGTTCTATGATATTTCATTTCACTTGTCTAATTTTTGAAAATTAATAAAAATACAAAAAAATTAGTAATGTGTCAGATGTAGTAAGATATAAAAACATAAGAAAATTAGAGCAATAACCATCCGTAGAATTTCACTGCGGAAGTTAGTGCTTTCTTATGGTATGATATTGTTGAGAGGGGACATGTCAGTCTCATTTAGTATTATAAAGTTTAATCCCACTTGAATATTTGTAAATGAAATGTACTGTCACTTGACTATAAAACTGATAACTACAGTGAATGGGCATATGTAGAAAGCATATGTAAATTCATTGAAAAAAATGATACTTTAAAGTATCTTCAGGTTAACATTCATTATCCTGATAACGACAGAGACAGGCTCATCACTTGTAGAATACAAAAGAAGTCTTAAAATATACAATCTGCCTCCAGTGTTAAATTGAAAATGGTTCCTGGATTTAGTCAACAAAAACTGGAAAGATCATGCTCTATCTTATTTTAAACACTTTATTTTATATTTTTTATATAAATTTCTTCTTCCTCATTTTCCTGAATTAGCAAAAGGAATCTGATTATAGATGAACTTTACTGAAAGAAATCAAGGGTTTTTTTCTTGTTCTTTTCTTCCTAATTCTTGGTGATATTTTTGTATAGAGTATCACAGATTTATAGAGTTCAAGGGGATTTTAAAGTTTTACTCTACACATCCTTCAAAACTATCCAAGCAATATGAGAACCAACCCTGACTGTATGACAATTTGCCAAGCCTTCAGCTGTAGGGAAAGTAATTATCTGGTTCTGCTTTTTATTTTGACTAGATAAAATATGAAGACTATAAGCAGTACTTAAAAATCACTTAAGTAAAACTAGGAAAATTATTTCATTCTAAGCCAGTTTATTTTTTATTAACTCCTTTTACTACTTCAACTTATGATGATTGTAAAGTGCTACAAGATTAAATATGGTTAGTATCTTAACAAAGAATATGAGTCCCATTATTCTCCTAAGAATTTAAAAAGAAATTATATTGACTTGTTTCACTTCCCATGTATGATATTTGTTTGCATTTATCTTCTATGTAAAAAATTTCACTTTACCACTTAAGTATTTGTCATTGAAATAGCTCCTAACTGTTCTTTATCTCTATAGTCTCCTATACTTTCAATCCACCCTATATATTTTTAACTTCTTAATGTACTCATTTTTTCATGTTGATTCCCTTTGCTTATTAATCATCAGTGGTTCCCTATGATTGGGGGAATAAAATTTAAAATGTCTCAATCTACCATCTAAGGTCTTTTAAAAACTGGTTTGAACCTACCTTCCTAACTAAAGCTTATAACATTCCTTTACACAAACCCTGAGGACTACTTCTGGTCTTCAAACATCACATACACATATATCCTCACTTTGCATCTATATTCAAATAATTTCCTCTGTGTCTCTAACACTGTTTTTGTTCCTTATCCTTGACTGTCTATATCATTTAAAGGCTACCTCAGGTCCTCTGCCTTCCATGACATTTTATTAATCACTCTTACTCATGGATAAGCGTTCCCATGGAATAAATTGGCTTTATTGTGCATTTGAAGTCTACAAAATACTGCATTCCATCTGTGACTCTCCCTACCCATACATTCATTTAATAACTATGTATTAAAAACATGCTTTTACTAAACATTAATCTGGGTAATAAAGTCCCTGATGTCATGGAGTTTACATTTTATCATGGAAAGACAGAAAATAATCACGTGCATGCGCGCGCACGCACACACACACACACACAGACACACACACATTTCAGATGGCAATAACAGTATGAAAAATAAAGCAGAATAAGGGCATAAGAATGACAGTGAAGGTATATACACTCTTTTAGAAATGGTAATCAGGGAAGACTTCCCCATTGAGGGGATATTTGAGAAATGAACATGTTATACAAAGTAGCTTTGTCCTTCCCTGAAAAAAATTTGGATATCTCCACAAGGGAGAATATCATATGCAAATCTCCAGCTGAATATTCTGTTGATCCACTCAGCCACAAAAACAAAAAGAAACAAACAAACAAAATGATGAACTAATACCTTTTGTGTTATCCTGGATGGAACTGGAGAACATTCTTCTAAGTGAAGTATTACAAGATTGAAAAACAAACACCACATGTACTCACCATCAAATTGGGACTAATTAAATAACACTTATGTGCACATACGGAAATAAAACTCATCGGAAATCAAGCAGGTGAGTGGGAGGAGGAGATGATAAGTAAATTCACACCTAATGGATACAGTGAACACTATCTGATGGGCACACTTAATAACTTTGACTCCAACTGTACAAAGGCAATTCAGGTAACCAAAACGTTTATACTCCCAAATACTCTGAAACGAAATAAAATAAAATTTTAAAAAACATTAGAAATAAACAAACAATAAAAAAGAATATTCTTTTTCTTTTTTTATACTTAAAATTTGTATTTTTATTTTTCTAGCATAAAAAGAGAAATCCCATGGAATTACTCTTCAAAATATGTAACTACCAGATTCTTTATGGGAGATTTGTCCCTATTTCTCTAAATAAAATAATAGTTGTAGTGAAATTTCACCTTGATAGGGGTCATGGTCCTGGGATAAGCTGCAATAATAGATCAGAGGGCCTCCTGGGACTGTTATAAAAACAGTCTGAACCTACAGGGATTTAGTTGTAGACAAACGGACAAATTCTTTGTGTTTCTTCTGAACCCCATGTATGAGAGATCTATGCCAGTTCAGAAACCCGAGATGATCCTAATGCATGAAATTTCCCATCTTCACATAAAGACCAGAAAGAAGTCAGGGAAATATTTAAATATGCTTTGGCCATGACTCTTTAAAGGCAATAAGTGGAGAGTGACAAATTTTGAAGATGATTTATCTTCTGTTGCCTGCAATTTCCTTCTCATTGTGATAAAAGTACTCTCTGGCCAGAGTGTGGAAGAATTCCTAATTTTGGCAGATACCAAAATTCCAATAAATTAATATATAAATGTTGAGTGAATGAATGAGGTAGTCCATCACCCTCACAATGATTCAAAAGGAGTTAATATATGCAAAGATGTTCAACCCAATTTATAATTATGGAAACGAACAAGGAAACTAAGGTATGGAGCCAATCAATGCCAGCTTTAACCTAGTTCCTTAGTTTGTGTTTATCCTAAATTCAGTACTTTTAATTTGGCTCTAGCACAAATGTGCTAAAATGGGTGGTATGTATTTTTATACTTAAAATCAGTCTTTTTATTTTTCTAGTGTAAAATGTTTATTAGCAGGTCTATGTTTCAAGCAAATCTAAAATGACTTGATTTAACCTTCAAAAGGAATTCTCTGTGTGATTCTTTACAAAACTTGAAACTACTTTCTATTGAATCAAGCTGTTTGAAATCTAACAGTTTCTGAAATTACATCGTTAGAAGTCATTGAAATGAGATTCTGAAGCAATTTGAGAGAATTTTTAGAAATCAGAGAGAGAATTAGAGGCATTTTTTTGTATTTCCTATATTTCCTCTTATTTCTTTCATTTTGATATTGAGTCACCAGGCTTGCTCACATCCTGAATTAATTTCTTTTCATCTCTCTTCTGTGTTGAAGCTATCTGTGTAATTGTTAGTACGTCATTACGTCATCCTCATTTCTGAGATGACTGAACTGAGGATGAATGACTTGGTTTGGGACCAAGATGTTAGCCTGGGTACACTTTGAGCTCTAAGCTGGAAAAGCACTAACCGTTGTAAGATGCTGTGATTACAATTTACAGCCCCTGACTCTGCAGCACGGTGCTTGGCTACTAAGTCATCCTCCTTGTACCATGATCTATACTTCCCCTGTTGGGCTATTTCTCTTCTCACAAAAGCTATCATCTGGATAAACCTCATTGTAACTCTTGTCTTCTCTATATTTGAAAATTAATAATTTTGATCACAACTATATTTCCTAAGAAGGTAAAAATCATCCATGAAGAAAAGTCTCTATTTGTTTTTAGAACCCTTTATTTTTAAAATGACATGTCTGCTACATCTTCAATATTTGTGCAGTGCTACAAAATGGTCCTCATAAAATGGTGCATATATAGGGTTGGGCTTGTGAGTAAAGCTTTAAATGGAATGATTATAAATGCATTCAGAACACACCCAAAATGCAATGACCATCTGCCTTCTAGATTGCGTTTTTCAGTAACTGACTCATAAAAGGCAATTCATCTAAAATTCAGCAATATGCATAAATAACATTTAATAATATTTTTATTTCTAAAAAAGTGTTAAATGCTGAAATATTTTATGGTCTTTTTATTCCCTCTTGTATGATGACTAATATCAAAAATAATTTTATGTAATAATTTTGTGTTGAATAGGAAACAGATTGTTTCCTGTCATTTAGAAGACTAAAATCTAAATGGAAAAATAAGATTCAAAGAAATTATATAAAAATAGATGTCACTACAGTAGTAAGTGAATGGTGGTATGATTCAGATCCTCAGTGGTGTGAGGAAATTAAGATTAGGAATAGGTTTCATATAGTCAGGCTAATCTGGTAAGACTTCAGAGAGTAGCGAAGTGTAAAATTTTATTTGAATAAAAGGTAAGATAAGTAATGGCAGGAGGTGATGACAGTGGTGGAGAGCAGATTTTTCAATAAGAGGACAATAGAGAAATAAATCAAGAATGAACAGAAATAGAAGAGAGATGAGCTATGTGATTTGATGTTTGTATATGGGGGTGACAAGTGAGATGAGGTCAATTGATGGAGAAATTTAATCACTAGGCTGATTTAAAAAATTATATTTAATCAAACAAGAGGGTAAAGTTTAAACTAAACTAACAGGAAACATTTAGAAGTTATTACATTACAAAGGTGGACATTATTTTTGCATAGGCATTTTGAGTGGTGGGTAGTACTAAGTAATGGAAGATGTTTTCTAATCCTTTTAATGAGCTATAGACATGGAGTGTTTCTATCATAGGATGATCATAAAGTACACATTGTGGCATTTTATAAAGGAGTAATCAAAATAAACATAGAACATACTACCAAATAATTTAATAAATAAAAATGAATTGAATTCTATCTTAAACCTTAATTGAATTTAGTATACTATGTCTGAATTCTTTAGTTTGTATAGTAACATTATTTGGGGGAAAGTTTTCTGAGGCTGTGTGCATCCAGCTGTACAATGAAAAATAAACAAATAGAAATGCAAAAATTGAAATATGCTTGATTGATTGTCATAAAGGTATTTTATGGGCTATTATTAATATTTGGCTTAATGTTGCAGGATACATAGTTGCTAGTTATCACGTAGCTCATCTGCTGCCCTATACTCTCCACTTCCCATGTAATTGGTTATGATCATGTGACTGTTTCTGGCCAATGGACTGTGAACAGTGGTGTGTGACGTGCAACACTTTTAGGTCAAGACAGTTAAGAATATGTGTACTCCTTTCCTTCTTCCTTTCTCCTTGCTACAACAGTGACCTTGGAAGCCACATGCTGAAATAAGAACATCACAAGGTGAAGAAAGCATGGGTCTCCAAGTCACTAGGTGGAAGAGAGCCCTTCCAAAACTCCATAAAGAAGAAATCAGCTCTTCTTATACTAAGCCAAGAGTTGGCAAGCTATGCTCCACGGCAAATCTGCCCTTCAGCCTGCTTCATATGGCTCGCATGCTAAAAATAGTTTTTACTTTTCCAACAGCTGGGCATGGGAAAACAAAAGAAGAATAATATATTGTGATCCATGAAATTATATGAAATTCAACTTTAGTGTCTACAAATAAACTTTTATGAGAATACAGGTGCTCTCATTTGTTTATGCATTGGCTGCTTTTGTGCTACAAGAGTTGAGTATTTGTGATAAAGACTATCTGGGCCACAAACCCTAAAATATTTACTACCTAGCTTTTTACAGAAACATTTTGGAGTCAATGCCCCCCACCTCCTAGCACATACAAGATGGGTCCCTAGCATCATATTTTTCCTAGTTGATTCCTGCCCTTTGCCAATGACAGCTGATTAGACAAGAGTGAAAACTGACCCACACTGAACAAATAAAATTGCCTCTGCATTGAAATTGGAGTAAACCTTGGAATTCAAAAGATGAAGAAAGATATATGTCAGGTGTTTCTAATTGCTGGAAGTGAGAACAAGATCATTTGAGAGCTAAGTTCAGCCATTGTCCAACACGGGCTCAAAGAAGCAGAGATGAGAACCAGGGGATTAAAGAAGAAGAAGAGTGAGAGAGAGGAATTCCTGGTCCCTTGACACCTCTCCCATCCTTCGTTCCAGGTGTGCCATACTTCCTTTACTCATCTTATACAAAATACCTCTTTATCTTTATTTTCAATGCTCTGAAATTGATTGATTGATTTACCTGCTTGAGCTGGTGTGAAGGAATTTCTTTTACTTGGAATGGAAAAAAGCATCTACAGACTCTGACCTCAAAAGATTTGTAATTAAAACTTCCAGAAAGCTTTCATCAATATTTAATAGGGAAAAGCTCTGGTGAAAAAGAGACAATTTGTCATAGAGACAGAAGCCACAGCCCAGAGATATTCTAGAGGCCTTTTGAAAAGTTTCTAATACATTCTTCAAGGCTTAAGATAATGTTTATTATTACCTTTTGTCTCTCACATTTTCTTTTATAATTTGACACATTAGTTAGAGAGATTTCTTACATGTAACAAAGAAGAGGTTTGAGCCACAAATTCATTACTTACTTGCTGCATGACTTTGCAGAGTAACTTAAGCAAGTAAACTGCTAAGGCTTGGTTTCATCCTTAATTAAATGGGAGCAAAGCTCTGTAAGTCTAATAGCAGAATTTCTTAATTTAAAATTCATGGATAAAATTCAGCAAGTGTTCAAATATCTTCTCAATATTGTAAGCAAAATTTGATATGTGTATGTATTTTTATTTTTTTCCCATAGAGGGCAGATAGCTTTCATCAGAATCTTAAAGGGGTCCATGACCAACAACAGGATTAAAAAAACGTTAACAGAAATAATTTTCATTAAGATCAATGAAGAAAAGGTATGAAAAGTTTTTAGCACGGTACACAGAGGTCATCAATTATTCCAATTTCCAACGTATTCTAGTCTTATTTTCCCAGTTACGATACAATTCCCTTGGGGGCACAAACTATCTTATATTTCTTGTAAGGCTTCCACTGCACTTAAGTGCAGTAGGAAACTATTACATATTTATTGAATAGATTGCAAAAAAAAGTGATCTTTTGTGTATATTATTTTCAATTTCAAATGGTCCTTTTCCTTATTTTCAGTTTTTTCTTTTAGCTTTTTAGACATGAAGTAAAACGGAGAAATGTGGAGAGAAAGTTTCAGCAGCTAGCTCTCTTTTGATTAGTATCTATAATTGTATTTTTCCCTTAAAACCTCAGGGATCTTCCTGTGGAATTATTTCTCTCGGAAATGCTGTTGCTGTCCTGTTGCTATCGAAGTTCTCTCTTCATGCCACTACCTCTGACCCGCTTCCTTCCTTGCTTCGACCCTTCCTGGGACTGCATCCCTCTTGGGTTGCTATGCAACCAGTCCCGGGAGGCAGTTTTACGTGCTTTCCCTCAGATGGATGATTTGTTTTATGAGTTTATATTCAACCACAATTTGAATCTAATTCTTTCCAACATCTTCAACTGTAGCTTTGAATCTTGGGTTTTGACAAATTATTATAGTACACGAGACCTTAGACTTTTACTCCTGATTTATATCTGATTTCTTCTCTAAGAAGCCTTGTTTTTTGATGTCTCCCATGAGTTTCCTCCTTTTTCATTAAGTGTTGGCACGAGTCTCACAGTCAACCAGTTGCAATTTCTCAAATTTACATTTATATTCTCTCACTGTGGAATGATGGTTTTCTTTCAACCTGGTCATTTAACTGTAGGTTGCATTCTAAGCACTAAATTGTTACATTTAAGAAGCACATATAATTTATTGACCTTTACTCTAGATTTTACATCCTATTCTGGAATTTTTCTAAACGTAAAGTGAAAATGTCAGTGATAAAATTGTTGTTATGAGTTAACTCTTTTTCCTTTAAACATCGTAAAACTAGCTACAAAATGTGTGTGGTCACTTGATAGACTGCACTGAATAATTACATATGTAAAATCCTAAAATTATTTGTATTCTCCCAAATGAACTAACATTAAAATCCAATTACATGTAATAAATCAATTTATTTTCAAGTGTAGAGACCTTTCTGAATACATGAAAATAAGAAAATATTTACGAAGAAAAATTTTAACTATCTTACATTATGATTTGGACTATTCTGTGCTAGCCCTAAATCAAAGAACAGAGATATCACTTTGAACTTACCAAATTGCCAAATTTTTTGAAAGAGTAATAACTAGTGTTGATAAAACTCAGTGAAATGATTGTTTTATACTTTTTGAAGGTTAGTAAGTCAGTATATCCTTGCTAGGGACAATTATTATGATATCAAGAGTCTGAAATTGTACCTTCGTTTTACTTCTCAATTTTTTGACCAAGCAAATTTACTTCCAGATAACCATCCTAAGGAAATACCTAACATTCAGACAAAAAAGTTAAGATTAAGGCTGATTATCACACAGTGATGAAAATAAAGGCTGTGATTATGAATGTCGTTTTCCTACCAGGTTTCCCTCTCTTTATGTCCCTCTTCCACTACCCCACAGGGGTGCACATGATTAAAGCTTCATGGAATTTCTCTGGCTTCGTGGCATTTCTCTCGCAGATTATTTGAATTTTGGAAACAGGTACAGCACATAGGGATGATTGAAGCGGTCTTCTCACAGCAATGTGCCAAAGAGAAGTTCCAGGGAGCTTTTATTACTACTGTGATTCCCATAGCTGCTCTGGTTCCTGTCTTTCCCAAGATTTGAGCACTTAGTTTTTAGTTCTCTTCACAATTTTCCTGGTGAGCTAGTCTTCCTCCTATTTATTTTGGTATGCATTTAATAGAATCGATTTTTGGGGCTTAAAAAATCTTATGATATCGAAATTAGGACCATATTGTGTATTGTAAGCACTCTCTCTAGGGGATTATAGAATATTTGAAATGGGTTACAGAATCACAATGGGGCTAAAGGCAGAGAAAGTTTGGCTATACTCTGGGAAAGGAAAATGGCATCTTTAGGTGAGCCACAGAGAATCACCCAATCATGTTATCACCTGTCACTTTCACCTATGAATCAGCCCAGGAGGGAGCTCTGGGAAGATCAGCCAACTTCAAGGTGATTAGAAATATCAGGACCAGAGGTGGGAAATAAAACAAAACAAGGCATTCCAATCTCAAAATTCTTACTTTAAGGCAACACACAATAAAACTCAGAATCAGTGTGCCCAAGTGCCAGAAGAACCCCTCTCTGTTGGGCCAAATTTGGATTTGTTTTAGAGATTGGTCTCTAATTCAGAGGCTTACTGAGTTATAGCATCACTTAAATGAACAATTTTGCCATATCTCTTGTGTTCAGATTAGAGGATGTTACAAAAAATTTGGGATCCCAGCTGCTGAAATGAAGAAATATGGGAGTTTCTAAAGATCTGGAAACGCTAGTGCTGCTCTATCTCTATTACTATAGATTTATAATAAGTTCTGAAAAGGAGAGATATGAGTCCTTGCACACAAATAACCAAAGTTATTATAAAATATAAATTAGAATTAAATAAACGCTGGAAGAGATACATAAAGAGTTATGGGAGGCTGGGTGCTATGGCTTGCACCTATAATCCAGTTACCTGGGAGGCAGAGGTGGATCTCTTGAGCCCAAAAAGTTCAAGGCCATACTGAGCCATGATTGCACCACTGTGCTCTAGCATGGGCAACAAATCGAGACCACATATCTAAAAAATAAAACTAAAAATAAAAGACCTATGGGAGCATAGTTAGATTAATCATTAACCTAGGAAGAGAATTTATAATGGGGAGAGAGCATGGGAGTTAAGTGTGAAAGAAAAAAGAAGAGTGCTAATATATGGAGAAGAAGGGGGAGAGGACATATATTTGATTTTAAGAAAACTCAAACAATAAAAATGTCTCCTGTGTGTTAATCAGTAGGGCAGAATAGTGGAGTTAGAAATAGACCTAGATAGGCCGGGCGCAGTGGCTCACGCCTGTAATCCTAGCACTCTGGGAGGCCGAGGCAGGTGGATTGCTCAAGGTCAGGAGTTCGAAACCAGCCTGAGCAAGAGCGAGACCCCGTCTCTACTAATAATAGAAAGAAATTAATTGGCCAAC